>APFE030444001.1:13259-56307 GCA_000404065.3 Pinus taeda | reverse complement strand
TCCAGCCCAAGTCACGGCGGGAGTGCTAGTGGGTGAGATCAGGGACACTGTCCCACCCCTCCCATGTAGTTCCATCCAACTGTACAACCCCATCACACATATGTGAGTCATTTGGCCAAGAAACTCATCTGTGTCTGCAACCATTAACATATCATCAGAATATAGATAACCATATATAGCAGGTTTCAAAATCGATTAGAATTTCAAAGATAAATTTTCATCAAACCAGGTGTCGTCAACTCGTCATGTGCGAGTGCCTCTGGTGGTTTTCCTGCCATACTCAATAATAATCAGTAACCAGGTTTTTCAGCATTAGTCATTGTCAAAATATCATTATTACCATCACCTGGTCATTCACATCACCGTTCATTGTGAACCAGAACTAATGTAAGTAGCTAACATAGGGGATACCTCCATCATGACTAGCATCATCATAACCTTAATGGAACCATACATATAGATCAAAGCTATCATCATTATAACATCAATAGAAACATGTCTATCCTTTACTACTATCACCATCATGATATCAATAGAGAGTACACATAACCATTAATTATATCGTAATAATAATATTAATAAAGAACATACATAACCATCACATTCGCTGATAATAGAGTCACGTTTTTGGATCCTCAGCTTGAGTTACTCGTAGACTAAAGTGTGTAAGATAATGTCATATTAGAGTCAGGAAACTAGATTGGGCACTACATAGAGAGTACTTGGGATAAAAGGGTTTAGGGAAAAGGGAAGTGTAGGGGGTGTATGAGAGTGTAGGGGAGTAAGATTTAGGAATAGAGGGTGCACGGGTAGTTTTTAGGGAGATACTAGGGTTTATATGTGAGAATAAAACCAAATCTTCAACAAACCTTCAAAACGCTTTGGGAATGATTCTATGGGGGAAAAACATGTGATTTGCAATGGTTACTTACTTGTAAGAGGTCAAATGCACTTTGGTGGAGCCGAGGAGGTGATTTTAGCTTTCCTGGACAAATGTGCAACGCTGGGGTGCGTAGCGCCTCTGGCAAGCACATAATGCCTTCAGGGAATGCGCAACACCCATGGCAAACACGCAACGCCTGAAGAGAATGCGCAATGCTTGCTCTGTTCTGCTAATTTTCGCCCATAATTGTAAAAAAAAGGTCTCTTGGTGTTTGCTCAAGGAATGGCAAGAGGCAAATGGAGTTGATTTAGATGCTAGGAGGACCTTTATACTCAAATGAATTCGATCCTTTAGTTTCAACATCCACTTTCTAATGTTTAATTTCCCCTTTTGAAGTGCTTGCTAATTTCGCTTTACTCTCTGATTTTCTTTAGGCAGGTTAATGATGCATGGAGTTTTGGCATTCTTCACATTTAAATTGGCTTTGGATGAAGTTGGCACATAGTTCTTTGAGTTGACAACTTTAGGAATAGTAACTTATTACATATAATGAACATAAAATTACATAAATTAGAAAAAATATTACCACTGTTTTTTGAAATAAAATTACACTCTGAAATAAGAACTGATACTTGGAATTAAAATTGGTACTTTGGGCAAACATAGTCACATGTGTACCAATCCTTTTCAAATGACAAAAGGATACTTTTTTTCTCACTCTTATACTTTTTTGTTGGCTTTATGCAGTGAAATGGAGTATTATTGAACCTTGAAATAATGGAACCTAGTGACCTAATGGGACCTTGAATGAGCAGACTCCAAGTGGTCTTGACTAACCCAAAACATGATGAAATGAGCCTTTATGGTCAATGTATGCTCAATAGGACACATAAAGGTGGGCCAACAAAAATTGATTTTTGAGAGAGAGAATAGGGCTTTTGACAATAGGGCTACCATTAGTGAGTAAATTTTTGAATGAGGACCTAGGTGGAATGACCACAATTTCATAATAGGATCCTAATATGAGATAAAAGAAGAGTTTTGATCACTTATGGCAGTATGCAAATACTGACACTAACATCGGCCTTATTGGGGATGGTAGCTCCTCGGAGGTGCCAAGAACACCGTAGACCAAGTGCCTAACCACGTGGGCCAATATAGTAAAAAAATTATACTGAAATGCATGACTAAATTATGACAACTCAAATGACACAAACTGACTCAAAACTGACTTACTTAACTGATGACTGAACATTGATAATGGCAGAAAATCAGTGAAACTCCATGGCCTTCACTCGGCTCCAAACTCCAGTGACTCTCTACTTCACACTTGCAGAAAATTAAATTGTTTTGTACAATGAAACCGGGACAATTTAGAAAAGATAGTGCTTAAGGAGCCTACCATTGATTGGTCCTCCTAAGTATGGTTCTCCCTTCATCTCATCCAACAAGAAAGCATTTTTTCCTTGGAAAGCTGAAATCTGATAAGGGCCTTTCCACAGATTTTCGAATTTACCATGCTTACCCCTGTCTTTGTTTCTGGAATCCCAATGAAGTGCCACATCTCCAATTTTGAAATCATCCTCCTTTGTTTTTTGGTCGTAGATTCTCTTTATCCTCTCATGAAGCTTAGAGGTGGTTTGAAATACCTCATCCCAAGTCTGTAGTAGGTGAATCATTTGATTGATCCAACGTTGAATATCATTCTCTTCACTTCTCGTTTCTTGTAACAATTTCATGACCGGGACTGCTAATGATGAAGGGAAAACAATATCTACTCCATGCAAAATTTAAAAAGGAGAAAGTCCAAGAGATTTCTTACCACTCGCCCGATCTGCCCATAATGCATTGATCAGCTTTCTGTGCCAATTCTTTTTGTTGGCCTCCAACATTTTATTGATGATGTTGATTAAGGATTTATTGGAGGACTCAGCCAAACCATTTCCTTGTGGATAGTATGTTGTAGAATGTCCCAACTTAATGTTGCATTTGTCACAAAACTCAGTCATATTTTTAGACTTGAAGGTTGTCGCGTTGTCTGTGATGATCTTATTAGGACAACCAAAACGGGACAAGATATTAGTTTCTAAAAACTAAATGATAACTGAATATGTTTCTTGCCTGGTTGGAATCGCTTCAATCCACTTAGTAAATTAGTCTGTAGCTGTCAATATCCACGTGTGTTGTGCGGATGATGATGGGTTAATCTCATCTATGAAATCTGGGCCCGCTGCTGAAACAGTGCATGAACTAATATAGGTTGTAGAGGTAAAGGAAGAAGTTTTCTTTTACCTTGGAAAACTTGACACTCATGACAACTCATCACTCCCTTGTAGATATCTGCAAAAAATGTAGGCCAATAGTAACCCGCTCTCAGTACTTTGTTGGCCATGGTCTTCCAGTACAAGTGGCCCCCACAATCTCATTTGTGGAAGTCATTTATTACTTCTTTAGACTCATCTTCGAACAAACAATTCAGCAGCACACCTCCAGGATCCTTCCAATAAACTGTGTTGTCCATAATACAATATTTTGAAGCCTTGAATTTCAATGGCCTGCTCTTAGCCTTAGACATGCCTGGAGGGGGATTTAGATGTTGCAAAACATAAATAATATCATAATATCGTGGAGATGATAGAAAGATATCAGATACTTGAATGAGATCTACTTCTTCTTGATTGTCGGACAATGTTGCTACAAGGTTGATATCTAGAGCATGGAGATTTGACTCAGCCATGAGTTTGGCTAAGCCTTGACCCTTGATCATCTTGGTAGGCTTGATCTCAGGATCATATTCCAATAATGCTGCCATCCATCTACCTCTTCTACCTTCCGGGTTATTTCGCACAAGAACTTCTTTTATTGTTGCATTAGGCACATAAGCAAGAGTATGCGAATGTAAATTGTAAACTCTTAAATCTTTCACCGCCTTTACCAAAGCCAAGGCATGTTTCCCAATGATGTTGTACTTAAGGGCTACATCCCTGATGTTGCGACTGAGAAATGCTATTGGCAGCTCGGTTTTATCCATTTTCTGCATTAATACTATTTCCATGGTATGCTCAGAAGCAAAAGAGAATATAATAAAATCATCAGAGTAATCGGGATTGATTCAAACAGGGGTAGTGGTTAAGGCAAGCTTTACCACATGAAAGGACTTGTAGGCTTCTTTGGACCACTTCACATCACTATCCTTTTTCAACATATTAGTCATTTCTCTAAGATGTTCAGCCAAATTAGGAATAAATCTACATAAGAAATTCATCTTATCATTGAATACTTGGATTTCTTTCTTGTTGCGAGGGAAATCAATTTGTTGAATGGCTTTTACTCATAAAGAGTCAATCTGGATGTCATCCTTGATGATGTGGCCAAGAAGTTTGTCCTCCTCCATAGCAAACAAACTTTTCTTCAGATTGAGAGAGATTTTGAACTTTCTACATTTCTGAAAAATGACCCTTAAATGATGCAAATGTTCATCATCTGAATGTGAAAACATTGTTACATCATCTAAGTATACAACCAATAAAACATCTTTTTCATTGGAAAAGGCTATGTCCATGGCACGCTAAAATGTAGCCCCTACATTTTTAAGATCGAATGACATTTTTGCATATTTGAATGTGCCCCAAGGTGTGGTGAACGTTGTCTTGTCCTGGTCATCTTCATGCACTAAAACTTGATTGTAACCGGAGTAGCCATCCAAAAGTGACAGCGAGGAAGCGCCAACAACTCTCTAAAAGATATGGTCCATTTTGGGAAGTGGATAATTATCTTTCATAGATACTTTGTTCAAGTTTCTGAAGTCTATGCAGAGCCTTATTTCCCCATTCTTCTTTCTCATCAAAACTAGATTTGATATTCAATCGGAAAATCTGATAGGAACAATGATGCCCGCCTTGAAAATTTTGTTAATGTAAGGACCAACCCTAATTTTTATTTTATTTATTTTTTTATTAAATACTAAAACACCATCATAAGAAAATAGCATTAGGAACTTAAAAATATTGAGCAGTATATAAAACTTTTATGAATTTCACTCCATTGAACATATTATCAAATTTACATATTATTAACTAAAACCATAATGAAGTCATACAAAATAGTATTATAACAACATAGGCACCATTCACCAAGAGACAAGATTCAAACTTGACTTACCGCTATTTTCCCTCTTTTGTTGTCGGTCGCCTCCAAGTGTGAATATTGACGTGCTTAATCCGAATGCAATCCCCCACTGGTTGACCTCTCGGCCTACTCCTTGGGTACTCTCCTTCCCCACGGACCCCTGAGCTGCAACGAGGTTGTACAACGGCAGAATGTATAAGCTGGTAGAGGAGAGCACTCATTGGCTCAAGAGTCTCCTCTCTATAGTCATCTACCACACCAAACTCATTATAACTCGTAGTCACTATTCTGACATAGTCTCATCCATCCAATAGTAGAGTAAAAAAAGTCTTTTGTCCCGTGGCTTGCCCCTTCTTTTATAGGAGTCCTCATAGGTGACACTTTACCTTTCATGCATAATTAATTATTTTTGATAATTCAATAGTTTTATTACTCACTCACCCATGTGTCACTCTCATCAAAGATCTCAAAAATTATTTACTTAAATTTTAATTTAAAAATAATATTTTTCCTCACCTCAACAAGAATCCTATTTCTTCTCCTAGTTGTCTCTTGATTCCCCTTTTTTACTCATTAATTTGTGTTCATTACTAAAGTCAATTGATAAGTCAAGATTTGATCCCCTATCTACTCTCTACTTTCACTCAAGTTATCTCTTAGATGGATATTCTTATGTTGGTTGTTGTCACATGGAGGTTCTCTATATTTCTTTAAAATTTAATTTATTAATCTTATTTTAATTCACCATCCTCTTCTCTTAATTAAGTTTAACTATTTTAGAATTAATATTTATCCTTACATTTATATCCCTCTTTCCACTTTTTACCTAATTAAACTACATTATCCACCTAATATTTTCTAACATGGGAAGGGTAGAGTTTTTAAGGTAAAATATTTTATTTCTTCTTATGATCCTCTCAATCCAAATTTTATTCTTGATTTAATTACCTCAATTTCTAACATCATTTACCCTTGATGTGAATTTACCTGGTTTTCATATCTTGATTATATTTATTTATTTTTAATGATTCCAAGGGTACCAAGTTTGGTTGTGCCCTTCAAGAAATTCCCTTGAAGTTCCAAGGGTGTCACCCCTAACAATTTATTTGTGATGCCAAGGGTGCCAAGTTGGTCGTGCCCTTCAAGAAATTTCCTTGAAGTTCCAAGGGCGCCACGCCACTACATTATCTACCTAATATTTTCCAACATGGGAAGGGTAGAGTTTTTAAGGTAAAATATTTTATTTCTTCCTATGATCCTCTTAACCCAAATTTTATTCTCGATTTAATTACCTCAATTTCTAACATCGTTTACCCTTGATGTGAATTTACCTGGTTTTCATATCTTGATTATATTTATTTATTTATTTATTTTTAATGATTCCAAGGGTGCCAAGTTTGGTTGTGCCATTCAAGAAATTCCCTTGAAGTTCCAAGGGTGCCATGCCTAACAGTTTATTTGTGATGCCAAGGGTGCCAAATTGGTCGTGCCCTTCAAGAAATTTCCTTGAAGTTCCAAGGGTGCCACGCCACTTGCCCTTCAAGCATTCAGTTGCTACGAGGGGGAAGTATAGGTGCAACGACAAAGACCACTATCATCTCTTATGTTGCCTGCTATAGTGAGACTAATGGTGTTGAGGATCAAGGAATCCGTCTTGATGCGTGCCCCCCGTAAAATCCTCATGAGTGACCCAACTTTGGGACCTACCCTCATGACGTCGTGATCTTCAAGGTGAAGGTGTTTCAACCTTTCCCGCCCAAGTCACAGCGGGAGTGCTAGTGGATGAGATCATGAACACTACACCACCCCTCCCATGCAGTTCCATCCAATTGTACAACCCCATCACCCATATGTGAGTCATTCGGCCAAGCAAGAAATTTGTTCCTGCAACCACTAACATATCATCAAAATACAGATAAACATATATAGAAGGTTTCAAAATTGACTTAGAATTTCAAAGATAAAATAATATAAATTTTTCATCAAACCAGGTGTCGTCAACTCGTCATATGCAAGTGTCTCTGGTGGTTTCCTACCATACTCAATAATCGTCAGTAACAAGGTTTCTCAATGTTAGTCATTGTCATAATAGCATCATCAACATCACCTAGTCATTCGCGTCATTGTTCATTGTGAACCAGAACTAATGCAAGTAGGTAACATAGGGGACATCATCATGGCTATCATCATCATAACATCAAATGAAACATACATATCCATCAAAGCTATCATCATCATGATATCAATAGAGAGCATACATATCCTTTACTACCGCCATTATCATAAATTCAATAGAAACCAAACATAACCATTTATGCTACAATTATCATAATATCAATAAGGAACATGCATAACCATTAATGCTACAATCATCATATATCAATGGAGAACATACATAAACATCACAACCACTAATAATAGAGTCATGTGTATGGATCATCAACCTAAGCTCCTCAAGAATAACGTGTGGGCCTTAGGGCTAAATAAATGTTAATATCATATCACTGTCAGTGAACTAGAGCGGGGCATTATAGTAACTTCTTTCTCTATGGATGGCAACAATCTTGGGTTAATTCTTCTTAGCTTTTGTCTGAAGGGGCTTTTGATCAGGCTTGATTGGGATGGTATGCTGAATTATTTTCTTATCATACTCTTTCAAGTCTACATAATCCCATGTGAAGACATCAGAAAATTCAGACAATAAATGAATATATTTCTGTTTTACCTCGAGAGATAATATTTTGGACAACTTGATCATTTTTGGTTTGTCTGTTGTTCCGATGTTTGCGTCTTCAACACCTTTCTCTGTAAGAACCAATGTAGGCTTCCTTGCTACTTCATCCTGATCAAACAAGTCTCCTAAAGGTATAAGACCTTTGGGAATATTGTTATCCTTCAGCTGTAGTATATCGACTTGAGTTGCGTTAATGACTTGATCATCTTTGTCCTAAACTTCATCCATAGAACAATTCTCAAACTCTCCTTCACTCTAAAGAAAGTTATTCACCTATTTGTCATCCCAGAATACTTGCCGATATCGCAAGTTGTCAGGAACAGAGGGCCGATACTTTACATGAATCTCAGATTTCTTGTTTGAAAAAATGGGGATTTTGAAATTGCTTCCAACTATAGCTAACAAATCCGCCATAAGATTCTGACTCCTTGGTACAACAGAAAGTGTATATTTAGGAAACATCTTCAAAATATCTAAAACATCATTTCTATATTGTCTCACTCGTGGATGGTGAGATTGATATTCACCTTTAACTTGCTTGATCACAAGTTCTGAATCACCATACACAGAAATTTTTTGTGCACCTAATCTTGTCAAGATCTTTAACCCTGTGATCAGTGCTTCGTACACCACCTCATTGTTAGTGCAATCGAAAGCTAACTTGTATGGGCATAATCTAACATTGTGAGGGAGCTCACCTTGTTGATGATGTGGACTTTGAATCCAAATGCCAATACTGCTCCATCTTTCCTAAGAGCACCATCAAAGTCCATGGTCCAAAGGCCATGCTCCTCTTCCAAAGGTTGTAAATCTTGTTTCTTCTTCGGGTCAATTTTTTGAACTTTGTCTTCATGGCTTTCTGAATTTTCCATTACCTTCTCTGATGGTTGTTCAGAGCCTTCCTCAGCCTTGTACAACACACCTTGCCTCATAGGTATCCATCCTCGGAATGACCCCCATTCCTTTGGACCTCAAAAGGGAAGCGTAGGTGGGGTACAGTTTTCCAACTTCAACTTTCATAGAAATCCATCCTCGGCCTCGGTGTGACTTCCTTTGGTTAGGGAGCAAGGAAACCTTACTAGAGGAAAAAAGGTTATGGTTGTTCAGATGAACTTGGCAACTTTTCTTTTTCCTGATCTAAAATTGTCCTTATACAATTGGAAATCTCTGGTACATCTTTAATTTCCACAAGCTAACTATCTATATCATTCAGTCCACTATCATTATATAAAATAAATGACTCTAAATCTGTATGTATAACGTTTATAGTATAATTATTGGGCTTCTCCTTGCTAGTTATCATGAATTTCATTTTGGTTTCTCGATACAATTTCCTCAATTGCCCGAAAACCAGAATAGTGGCATAGGAGAAGTCTAACTGCAGTGTGCCTCTTAATTTCGCTCCCCTAGACCTTAACAATAACATACCAAACCGTGGTGGTATATCAGCTACCACCACATCCATTAAGACATTCTTTGTTGGGATTTGGTCGAGGGATATTACCAAATCTTTTTTAGACCAAGACAATGAACCTTACTGGAATCAAAAGAATACAAGTCATGGTATTCACGAGTTATGTCTAGACCCAAATTTTCCATGATGGCCTTGAGTATTAAAGTATGGGATGCTCCGGAGGTAAGCATGGAGTTATGAAGAATGTACTATGGGTTCATAAACTCAGGTAAAATGGAGGAACCTCACTATCTTCTGATTGACCATCCATGGCTGGACCAAAAATCAATTCAGGTTGGTCATCTTCAACATTAACCATGTGGGACATAGGTTCATCTTTCAGCGTTCTAACTATATCAGACTTGTAATGACTATTTTTGACAAGTTCAGTAAGAGGGATTGACACTTCCAACTTTGATATTTCAGTTTCTAAATTGAATGAGCTAGATTTTTCTGCCTCTTTTTGGATGATGTCTCCTTTCTCACAGAGATCTCTTGGTGTCTGATCCTTCTTCTGACTATCATGATCCTTGTTTGGACTGTGTGTAGATAGCTAACTTACTTTTCTTTGGTTTGTTGCTACCAGCTCTTTACCTTTACTTTGATTTCCTTGAGGAATTGTCTTCGATTGAGTATCCTTCTACAACAATGTCCTTTTCTGAATGGGAGTGATCGAGACATCTCTATTTCTCAAGGAATATTGCTTCTGTTGAGAGTTGAGTGCATTCAAGTATCCTCTTTGATAATCATTTGATTGGGTTTCCAATGCATAGTCATTTGCCAGTATGTAATCTTCATCTTTAGGTTCCTCCGTCTTCTCGACATACTTCTCAATTTCAGTCAAGAAAATGGGATGGTAATCTTCCCTAAAAAAGTGGTTTTTCTCAACAATAAGGTTTGTTTCATCATCAAATTCTCCTTGAGCATAATTCTGCTGCAAGGGTGTCCAAATTGGTTGCTGAGATTTCAACACTTTAGAAGCTTTCTGCTCCCTTTGTTTTATCCTGCACTGAGGTTGCTACTGGTTTCTGAAGTTCAGATTTCTAACTTGTGGTTCCTGAGGTCAATTTGAATTTATCATCCAGTCGGCCATCCTCTCCATGGTTATGATCAGTGCATCTAGTTTGAGATTGGTGGAAGAAGAGGGTTCTTCTTTGATCGTTACTTTCTTCTCCAGTTTCTCATGTTTCAACTGAGACTTTTTAATCATCAAGTTTGCTTCCACACTCACTGCATTATTTTTCATTTCTTCCAGAGTGGCAAGATCTCTTTCCCATAGTTGATAATCCATCTCTAGATCAAAAGCATCCGGATAATGTTGAAGCGCCAAATCAAGTGGAGGTTTCATGTTATCTAGAATGGAACTGTAAATCTGATTGAACCTTACAGTGAACTCCTGAACTACCTCGTTAGGATTCCTTTTCAATGTATTGTATTCCGCCAAGATCTGGAATGGATTCTTCTTTTCCTGCCACCTGGCTAAGAACAACTCATTTAACCTCTGAGGAGTTCCATAGGAGCCCGCTACCAAATCACAGAACCATCTTTTCACATCTCTAGAAGAACTTTGAGCCATTAGTCTCATTTTGGCATCGTCATCATCAACCTCCTCTAAGTCAATGAAATCAACCATCTTGTTAATATGTTGTTGTGTTGTGACTCTCAAACTGCCATCAAAAAGAGGAACTCTCTGGCCATATGTTTGAGGTAAAGCTGCCAACTGACCAAGTAATACTAAGGGAGAAAACCTTGCCATGACTACTAGGAGAGGGCGTACGGGGATTACAAATGGGTTGAGTTGGCTATGATGAAGATGGGCATGTGGATATGGTTGTTTTCGGAGGTGTAGTAGAGGGATGGAAAAATATAAGCTTTCAAGTTGATATTGAATATAGCCTTTTTTTGCAGTAATTTGAAATTGATCAACTAGGCTTTGAATTTTCTTAAAATTAGACCAAACCTCGTGCTCAAGTTTTAAACACTGAGAAGTAGTAGAAGGTTGATTAAACAAAGATTTCAAGGTGGGTAAGTATGAATCAAACCTAATGGGATCAAACACTTCCTCTGTAAGACAAGACTCATACTTCAAACAAAATAGGGATAGCTCAAATTTAATGTCAAAAGGAATATCCTCAATACTAAGTATCTGATCTGGCAAGGAAGTGGTCCTTTCCAACTTTGTGCTTTCAGTCTCAGAGAAAGGGACTTTAGGTTTTCTTAACAATCTTTCAGGATCATCAACAGGAGAAGGAGGGTTCAGGTCAGGGTTTGACCTAGTGTATATTTTCATAGCTAGAATCTTAACAGAGTCAAACACTATGTAAGGCAAATGAATTACAGACTTAAGCGGAACAAAGAAAGCTTCAAACTTCACCATCGAGGAATTTATTTCAATAGAAAATTTTAACAAGTAGTGATCAAGAGCTTACCAAGGGAATGAGGTTTGATTTGAACTTGTGATTTGTAACATTTTTCACTTTTGGAACAAGCTCTGAATATCTTTGACTGAATCAGTTGGATCAGGGTGCAAAATTTTGTCTTGTTTGTCTCCTTGAGAGCCAACTCTACACCCTTGACATTGCAATTATGGGATCAGCCTTTATGAAACTTAGTCCCATCATCCAGAGGACCAAATTCCAATGAAAACTGGTTGTACACCCAGGGAAAATGAACGTTTCGTCCCTAACAACGACACTAGTATGTTATCACTCCTCTGGATATCCAAGGCTAAGGAAGAGTCCGGCTAAGGTAACCACAAACCAACCTTTTGACTTAGTATCTAGCCCTACCAAATTGGAGAGGGATCTCTCCAAAGGATCACAACCAAGAGGATTGGATGAACTAGGGTTTTAGGCTAGATATAGTAGCTCAGGGTTTTGATTTAAATTTGATTGGGATAGTCACCGGATGAGTGAATTAGGTCAGAGAGCGAACTAGGTCAGGGCAAAAGAGAATCAGAATTGCAGACATCTGATGGGGCAAGGTAGGCAAGTTACTTTAACACTTAGTAATATATTTTGATCAAATGGTTTAGACTGATGAGGTGCTAAAAAGAGCATGGAAATCATGAATTCTTTTTAAACTGAAGAAATGAAACAAATTATGATGATTTCCCCAAAACTAAGAATAGAAGATGAATTATGCTTATCACACCTTGAAAATCAAACATATTTAGAAGTGAAATGGATCATGGAAGATACAAAACATTCACATACATGTAACTAAAGAAGAAACAATATCAAAATACCATGCCACAAGAATCCCACCAAAATAGTTGCAACCATCCAATATATTCCATGCCAATGTCTGAAACACTAGTACAACATCCAATAGAGTCCAACCTCTTCCAAGAGTGAAGAAAGGGTAGATATAGACATCAAAACAAACTCCTCCAAACCTCAAGCGTCGAATCCATGAGAAGAGGAGCAATTCCACCAAAATCTAAAATGATAGCTAGAGTGTAGGGTGGTCAAAGTGACTCATCCCTAATTACATTGCAACTGATTCATCTAACCTAATGAAGACTATTAACCTAATGTATTTGCCCCTAGGTAATAGTAAAAGACCCTAATTACATCAATCATATCAATTACATCAGTAAAATATTGATTTCCCAGGAGCCACAAGTTAGAAATTTGAACTTTAGAAACCAGCAACAAGAAGTTAGAAATCCATGGAACAATTCTCAAAGTCTCCTTCACTCTAGAGAAAGTTATTCACCTGTTTGTCATCCTAGAATATTTGCCAATATTGTAAGTTATCTGAAATAGAGGGCCGATGCTTCACATGAATCTCAAATTTCTTGTTTGAAAAAATGGGGATTTTGAAATTGCTTGCAGTTGTAGCTAATGAATCCGCCTTAAGGTTCTGACTCCTTCGTACAACTGAAAGTGTATATTCAGGAAACATCTTAAGAATATCTAAAACCACATTTCTATATTGTTTCATTCACGGATGGTGAGCTTGATATTCACCTTTAACTTGCTTGATCACAAGTTCTGAATCACCATACATCGAAATTTTTCGTGCACTTAACCTTTTCAAGATCTTCAAACCTGTGATCAGCGCTTCATACTCCGCCTTGTTGTTAGTGCAATCAAAAGCTAACTTGTATGAGCATAATCTAACATTTTAAGGGAGCTTACCTTGCTGATGATGTGGACTTTGAATCCAAATGCCAATACCTGCTCCATCTTTCCCAAGAGCACCATCAAAGTCCATGGTCCAAAGGCCATGTTCCTCTTCTAAGGGCTATAAAGCTTGTTTCTATTTTGGGTCAATTTCCTAAAATTTCTCTTCAAACTGTTCTGAATTTTCCATTACCTTCTCTGATGGATGTTCTGAGCCTTTCTCTACCTTGTCTGATCGCTGCTCCGATAAACTTGACAGCTTTTCTTTTTCTTGATCTGAAATTGTCCTTATACAATTGAAAATTTCTGGTACATCTTTATTTTCCACAAGCTGACTATCTACATCGTTCAATCCACTATCATTATATAAAATAAATGACTCTAAATCTGTATGTACAACATTTATAGGATGATTATTGGGTTTCTCCTTGCTAGTTATCATGAATTTCATTTTGGTTTCTCAATACAACTTCCTCAATTTCCTGAAAAATGGGATGGTGGCATAGGAAAAGTCTAACTACAGTGTGCCTCCTAGTTTTGCTCCCCAAGATCTTGACAATAACATCCCAAACCATGGTGGTATGTCAGCTACCACCACATCCATTAAAACATTCTTTGTCGGGATTTGGTCCAAGGATACTACCAAACCTTTGATTAGACCAAGACAACAAACCTTACCGGAATCAAAAGAATACAAGTCATGGTATTCATGAGTAATGTATGGACCCAACTTTTCCATGATGGCCTTGGGAATTAAATTATGGGAGGCCCCGGAGTCAAGCATGGAGTTATGAAGAATGTACTGATGGATTCTTAAACTCAGGTAAAATGGAGGAACCTCACTATCTTCTAACTGACCATCTATGGCTGGACCAAAAATCAATTCAGGTTGGTCATCTTCAACATTAACCATGTCAAACATAGGGTCAACTTTCAACATTTTAACTATATCAGACTTGTAATGGCTATTTTTGACAAGTTCAGTAAGAGGGATTGACACTTTCAACTTTGAAATTTCAGTTTCTAAATTGAATGAGCTAGATTTGTCTACATCTTTTTGGATGATGTCTCTTTTCTCGGGCAGATCTCTTGGTGTCTGATCCTTCTTTTGACTGTCATGATCCTTATTTGGGTTGCTTGTTGATGGTTGATATACTTTGCTTTAGTTAGTTGTTGCTAGCTTCTTACCTTTGCTTTGATTTCCTTGAGGATTGGTTTTTTGTTGGGTATCTTTCGGTTGTGATGTCCTTTTCTGAATGGGAGTGATTGGGACATCTCTATTTCTCAAGGACTATTGCTTCTGCTAAGAGCTGAGTGCATTTAAGTATCATCTTTGATAATCATCGGATTGAGTTTCCAATGCATTGTCATTCGCTAGTATGTAGTCTTCATCCTTAGGATCCTCTCCTCGACATACTTCTCATTTTCAATCAAGAAAATGGGATGGTAATCTTCTCTAAAGAAATGATTTTCCTCAACAATCAAGTCTATTTCATCATCAAATTCTCCTTGAGCATAATTCTGCTGCAAGGGTGTCTAAATTGGCTGTTGAGATGTCGATGCTTCATGAGCTTTCTGCTCTCTTTGTTTTATCATGTACTGAGGTTGTTTCTGGTTTCTGAAGTTTGGATTTCTAACTTGTGGATCTTGAGGTCTATCTGAATTTATCATCCGGTCGGCCATTCTCTCCATGGTTCTGATTAGCTCATCTAGTTTAAGATTCGTGGAAGAAGAAGGTTCTTCTTTGATGGTTACTTTCTTTTTTGGTTTCTCATGTTTCAACTGAGACTTTTTAATCATCAAGTTTGCTTCCACACTTACTGCATTATTTTGCATTTCTTCTAGAGTTGTAGGATCTCTTTCCCTTAGCTGATAAGCCATCTCCGAATCAAAAGCATCCGGGTAATGTTAAAGTGCCAAATCAAGTGGAGGTTTCATGTTATCCGGAATGGAATTGTAGATCTGATTAAACCTTATAGTGAAGTCCTGAACCGTCTCATTAGGGTTCCTTTTCAATGTATTATATTCTGCCAAGATCTGTAATGGATTCTTCTTTTCTCGCAACCTGGCTAAGAACAAGTCATTTAACCTCTGAGGACTATCAATGGAGCCAGCAGCCAAACCATGGAACCATTTTTTGACATCTCCAGAAAAACTTTGATCTATTAGTCCCATTTTATCATCATCTTCATCAACCTCCTCTAAGTCAATGAAATTAGCCATCTTATCAATATGCTGCTATGCTATGACTCCTGGGATGCCATAAAATAGAGGAAGTCTCTGGCCATAGGTCTGAGGTAACGCTGCCAATTGACTAGGTGTTGATGCCTCGAAAATCGCTGCAACAACATCAGGGAAAACCACCCGGTCTGGACTTTAAAGGCAACTCCTTTTCTGTTTGATGTGGTGGCTCCGATTGGAAATAATGGGACCAGTTTCCCAATAATTTGAAGATGGGATGGATAAGTGATGGATTTCTAATATCTAATGATAATGGATGATGATTTAATCTACAAAGTAAAATTATAAACAGCTAATCTATCTCGAGGAATTTCTGCTTTAGTGTAACTTTTGATGATCTTTATCCACAAACAGGCATATAGATGACTCTTAGTAAATAAAGAGTTTTATTCATATGATAATTACTTTGTTTAAGTAGTTGAACAAAGTAATGATTAAAACATTATTACATTATTATTCATATATCATTGACATAAATATGATTGAAAGAATAACACTCCTTAAACATTCAATAGTGATAAGCATAAGGATTGTCGTTAAAACACATATATATCCAATGATAACAATATTAAATAAATGTCGATTCACATTAAAAAAAATGAAGCTAAGAGCATAGATAATAGTACCACATGTTATTTGAATCACTTCCGATATCAATCACATTCAAATTTTTTCTTCTAACTTAGAAACACTTCCACAATAAAGCAATAGTGCGCATATCATCAAAGCTTTCTTCGTTAAAATTCAGAATACTGACCCATTCTTCATAAAAATATATCAGAAGTACAATAGTGTAACTTATTGATTTGAGTTTATACAAAAACTAAGGACCCTTTCCAAATGCATAAAAGGGTCTATAAATACTATCTAAGCTAACTAATTATGAAATAAAAATGCTACTAGGTGGTATAACTAAATCATGAAAATCTTCTCAAAATAGGCCTATTTGCATTCGGCAGCATAATTCACGGTTTCAGATGATCTTCCTTTTGCTTGCACTGGAAAATAGCTAGCATTGGTTGCAATTCTGGAGGGTGACTCAGACGAAAATGCAGCTGGGTTGAATATGTGGCATCGTGAATTTCGGGAGTCATGTAACCGATTGCATCGTTTAAACATTTGAGCACTGCCCTTTGACTGTATGGTTTAACTAGGAAAAACCAAAAGGTATTCCAAGTTAAACTTTGGATGCCTGCGATTAATCTCTCATTCTTCTCCAATTCTTGACTGCATGTTTGTTCCAATGCCTTGGCTGATGGCAATTTACCTGGAGTGCAATGTGAAATCAAGTTAGACAGATGAAGAGTATTATTGATTAACTCAATTAAATTACTAGTTGATAATCTCCATCTTGAGGTTTCTCTTTCTGCTTTCATCAATTGTGACTGCCATTCTAAGAAAAGAATTTCTTTATGTGACTCTAGAATTTTAGGCAGATTCGCGGCTTGCCCTTCACTAGTTTCTTGCCAAGCAAGAAAGTTGGTTAAAGTCTCATCAGCTTTTTCCAAATCCCGCCTAGCTTCAACTGATTTGTCAATTATTGATGAAGTCATCTCACAGAGGGGCTCAGCCAAGGAAATATTATGACAACAATTTTTGCTGTGTAATCAATGCTATATTAATCTAGAGAGCTTCAGACCTGAAATTTGTTGGTTGAGAAAGACCTTTGAATTTTTCTACCTGTTGTGATAATTGAGCGATTTGCTCATCTTTTGTCTTACTCATCTGTTCATTCATTGTCTTCAGCTTGGCTAATGCTGCAGATAATTCTTTTTGTTTTTGCGATGCGCTCTAATCTATCATCTGTTTCTCTTTGATCAATTGTTCATTTAATTGATTGTTTATCTGCTACTGTTATGCTAGTTGCTGTACTAATTGTTCTATTCTTTGTTGTCTCTCGGATACCTATGACTGTAAGGAAACGATTGTTTGGTCCTTTTCCTTGAGTAAATTACTTACTTCCGATGCTTTATCCATAGTAGTTGCTGAGTAAGCTCCGACATACTGAGAAAGTTATGTGAGGTCTTCGGAAGGATTGAATTCTTCTTTCCATACCACATTAGCCATCTCTGTTTATAAAGGTAAAAAGGAAGATTGATCAAGTCTTCTCATTTTCCTCTGTCTTTTCACTACAACCCTATGTTTGGGACTGTAAAAGATATATAATGGTGGTATATCTTCTATCTGCAAAACAATCTGATCGGATGGATCCTTAGGAATTATTTCTACATCTTCGCTGGTGGATAGACCACTGGTTCCTTCAATTGGAACTGTAGTTGTCGCTGTCTCTTGACCGACTGTTATTTTAGGTGTGCTGAAACCTTGTGAACCTTCAAGATTGCTTATAATGGAATCGAACTGTTGCCATTCCTTTAGGAGCTTGGGATCAATTTGAGTATCTATATTGATGTGTTCACTGCCCTTGTCCTGTTCTTTTTCCTGCTCTGGTTCTTTTCCTTTGTCGGGAATCTTCTCTATAGCAGGAGGTTTATCAATAATTTGTCATTCAGGCTCGCTTGACTGGGTTGTTGGGGTTGTAGCTAATAAGTCCAGAGGTAGAGTTTGCAACCTCTGTTCTCTGAGCCTATTAAATTCTACCAACCCTTCATCGTTATATCTCATTTTGGCCAATGTTTATACCTGGAATAATGATTCTGTTGAAGAAAATAGGTCATCGAATTCATCTTTTTCATATTCAAACTTTGTAAGTTTGGCTTGTTCAAGAACGGTATAGGCAACTTTCCTTGGATCGAATTGCCTGTTAGGAATGGTTGCAAGATTGAGCATGTTTATTTTTTCTGCCTCCTTTTCCGCATGCTTGTAATCATATAGAGTGTAAACACCGCATCTCAAAGGAAATGTAGGCCAAGCCTGCTTTTTGGAATTCCTAAGAGTTTTAGATGATCCTGTTGTTGTTATTTGGTAGGCCAATTCTCAAGCTAATAGCTTATCTGGTACATACAGAGGAAGGACACGAGGTCTTGCAAGACTACCAAAAACCCTTATATATGTGAACTTGTCTTCCCCGAACCAATTCCCTACAGCAGTGAAGTCAATCTCTACTTCCATGGAAATCTTTGGGGTAGGCTTATCAAAAATGGCATAATAGATAGGTAACATGAAACCATTACAAATTTGGTACACGTGGTCTTTATAGTGCGCCTTCCATAACTTTTGATGATAAATGTGGATTGGCTTAGGGTCTTGTGAAGTCCATCTCCACTCAAATACAGGATATTCAGAATTAAAGCAAAGAGTATCCATAATATAAGCATTGTAACAAAAAAGGGGGATAGTCCTGGTGGTTATGCGTGTATTTGATCTAAATTCAAGAATTGCAGTGGCTAATTTGTCGGACAATGTATTTGCCCAATCCATCATTTCACTATTAACCGTCGCTTCCATCAAAGGAACCATTTCAATAGTGAACTTTGCAGAATCATGCAATCCCCAAATTCTACACATCATTGCCCCGACATAACAATAAGGAGAACACAATGAATCTACAGAGTACTTACCTGATGATTCATGTTTGTGTCTTGCGGGATTCTGTCTCCACTGCCTAATTGGGGCCGACTCGGTCTCGTTCTCCTCTGCGAACTTTTCAAGAAAGGCTTTGTTGTATTTCTTTTTTGATTGGGCAAGTGATACATTTTCCTTAAGTCATCAGGCTGAAATGAGCCAAAAATCCTTCCGTCAACTATGCAAAATGTTCTGTTTAAAACCAAAATTTCTTCTACCACCCATCTCACTACATCAGTGTATGAAAGAATTTTCTCACGCGCTGCTATCCTGTGCAAATATGAATCAGCTAAATCTTTCAAGGAAGCTTCCGATTTTCTAGTTGAATCTGCAGTAGCTTCTCCCGATACTTCCTCAGGCTCCTCTGCTTCAATTAAATTGTAGATGTTTTGCCAACTTGTATTTCCAAGGCCGAGACATGTAGTGTCTGAGATTAAACCTTTTTTACTTGGTCCTGGATCATTGGTTGATTACATTGTTGCTGTAGGAGCCGTTGCTGCTACAGGTTTCTTAGATTTCTTTCCCATTTGTTTCAAATTTGTTATTTCGGTGGAGTTTTGCACAATGAATGAAACCAACGTGATACAGAGAATAATTAGTATAAACCAATATGAAAGAATTATGTCGATTGGCGTATAATAAAGGATTATAGTGAAATTGTTGCAGATAGAATCTAAAGGAAAATCTCGCCATAACTGCTTCATTAATTGGCTGTTTAACCTGTCAATCATGGTAAAGGAGTTCATGAATACCCATTATATTGTTTATATGATGAATGATCCATTCAAGCGTGGCTTAGATCCTTTGATAGGTAATCAGAGATAAATCGCAATCGGTGATTGGTAACGTGAACGGAAAGGCTTTAATCATAGTCCAGAATATCTTCCAACTACTAAAAAGTGATACACTGCATGCAAACCTTTCAAATATGTTTCGAAACATGTGCTTTATTTAATGCATCGCAATCGGGGATGGGTTCGGGTCATATTACTTATGCTATTGCAACATTGCCAATCGTCGATGGCGATACGCCTTATCGCATCAGAGGATTTGAATGTGTCATACTTTATGTATTGGGTTGTTACAACCGACTGTTGATGGCGATACACTTTATCGCATCGGAGAAATGAGGGAGGTGTTTCTTTATGCTATGTGTTTTGCCTTTTCCCGATATCCGATAATGATTTCCTTTTCAGATCGGAGTGAGTCAATAGGTCTTTTATATATGTTTTCTTATCATTATGATATGCGATCTTGCGATCGCTTTATCGCAATAACAAAGAACTCTTATAATTATTAAAAATACCTACTTTATTTTAATTCAAAAAGGTTTATTTTTAAAATATATCATTCCCATTGGACCTTTTGATGAGGTTTTCTAATGATGAGTTAATACCGATTTATTTATACATCTAAGTTTAAAAAAGGGACCCATTCATACTATGAGTTTTAAGTAAAAATTTTATGAAATGGGGGATTGTAGAGCACAACACCAGGGAATATTAGCCATGGCTTCTAGAGAATGGTGAATGGGAAGTGCAATGGGTTGTGTTGGTTGGGATGAACATGAAGGTGGCGATATGGATGTTTTTGGAGGTGCGGTAGGGGATATGGCAAAAGATAAGCTTTCAAGCCGATACTGAATATATGCCTTTTCTGCAGTGATTTGTAATTGATCAGCTAGGCTTTGAAGTTTTTCAAAATTAGACCAAACCTCATGCTCAAATTTTGAAGACTGAGAAGCAGCAGAAGGTTGATTAAACAAAGACTTCGAGGCGAAAAGGTATGAATCAAACTTTATGGGATCAAAAACTTCTTCTGTAAGACAAGACTCAGATTTTGAACAAAATAGGGATAGCTCAAATTTAATGTCAAACGAAATATCCTCAATACTAAGTATCTAATTTAGCAAGGAAGCGGTCATTTCCAATTTTGTGCCTTCAGTCTCGAGGAAAGGAACTTCAGGCTTTCTTAACAATCTTTCAAGATCATCAGTCGGAGGAGGATTTGGGTCAGGGTTTGCCCTGGTATATCTTTTTGGAGCCAGTATCTTAACAAGGTCACAGACTATATGAGGAAAAAGACCTAAGACTTTGAGCTGAACAAAGATCTTTCCAAAGGAAAGTCTTAAATAGAGAAATGTTAAATTGGTAATGATCGAGAGCTAGCAATGGAATGAAGTCTGATCAAACTTGTGATTTGTAACCTTCTTCGCTTTTTGAACAAACTCTGATTGTCTTCGACTGAATTAGCTGGATCAGGATGCAGAATTTTGTCTTGTTTGTCTCCTTTAGGCCAGCTCTACAATCTCGACACTGTAGTTATGGAATCATCCTTTATGAAACTTAGTCCCATCATCTAGACGACTAAATTCCAATGAAAACTAGTCGTACACCCAGGGAAAATGAACCTTTCGATCCCCGGCAACGACGCCAATATGTTATCTCCTATGGATCTCCAAGGCTAATGAAGAGTACAATTGAGGATGAGTGAATTAGGTCAAAGAGCGAACTAGGTTAGGGCAAAAGAGAATCAAAATTGCAAACATCTGATGGGGTAAGGTAAGCAAGTTACTTTAACACTTTGCAGTATATTGATGAAATGGTTTAGACTGATGAGGTGCTAAAAAGAGCATGGAAATCATGAATTCTTTTTAAACTGAAGAAACAAAACAAATTATGATGCTTTTCCCAAAACAGAGCATAGAAGATGAATTCTTCTTATCACACCTTGAAAATCAAACATATTTAGAAGTGAAATGGAACATGGAAGATACATAACATTTACACACATGTAACTGAAGAAGAAACAATATCAAAATACCATGCCACAGGAATCCCACCAAAATAGTTGCAACTCATCTAATATATTCCATGCCCATGTACTTTTGGAGTGAAGCATCACTGGCAATAATCTATATTCAAAATAGAAGTCCTCATCGAATCTTGGAAGATGAGACTCTTAAAGAAGTGTTTACTGGATAGAAACCAAAGGTTGGACATTTGAGAATCTTTGATTGTTCAGTTTACATTCATGTACCCAATTATAAGATAAGAAAACTACAACCTTCAAGAAATAAAGGAATATTTGTTGGATACAAAATGTCATCAAAGGCCTATAGAACAATGTTCCACAACATCGACAGGTTGAAGTCAACAGGGATGTTACCTTTGATGAGAATGTTGCCTATTAGAAGTATAAAGTTCATATGTAATGTAATGATGATGGAGAATGTGAAGCTCCCAAGGAAAAAGGCTCAGGTCCATTCAATCCTTCATAACATCACATAGATCATCAAGAAGAGCAAGAAGGGCCTAGTGAACCAATGGGTCCAGTAGTTGTTTGAAAAATCAAGAAGAGGCAAACTTGGCTTAGATCTACTTTGCAAGAAGCAAAAGGACATGCAACACCACATGGCACCTTCAGGGAAAGCAAGAGATCGAAGAAGTATTTTGGATACGTAGCACTGATGACTAATCTCATTGATTATGAACCTTCCAACTATGAGGAGGCATCTAGCCAACAAGTTTGGAAGGATGCTGTGATGGAATAATGCCAATCTATTATGGAGAATGATGTATGGGAGATTATGCCAAGACATGAAGGGAAGTCAATGGTGACCTCCAAATGGATATACAAGATTAAGCATGCAGTGGATGTCACTTTTGACAAGTACAAGACAAGATTTGTGGCGAGAGGATTCTCCCAAAAAGAGGTAGAGGATTATGATGTGACTTTTGCTCCAGTTTCCAAGTACCTACTATTGGACTTATTATTTATATTGATTCTTCTATGGGTTGGAATTTACATCAAATGGATGTAAAGACATCTTTCCTCAATGGTGTGATTGAGGAAGAAGTGTACATAGAACAACCTTAAAGTTTTGAGGTTCATGGGAAGGATTCTCAAGTTTGCAGATTGAAGAAAGACTTGTATGGACTCAAGCAAGCACCTAGAGCCTAGTATTCTCAAATTGATAGATACTTGGAAAAACTTAGTTTCTCCAAAAGTGATAGTAATCCAAATCTATATATCAAGGTTGAAAAGAATGGACCTATGATTTTATTATTGTATGTTGATGACATATTTCTAGCAGGTGTAGAGCATATCATTATCCAGTATAAGAGGGAGTTGGCCTATGAATTCGATATGAAGGATCTTGGGTTGATGCACTACTATTTGGGGCTAGAAGTATGGTAGAAGCATGGTGAAATCTTCCTTGGCCAAGGAAAGTATATTATCAAGATCTTGCAGAAGTTTGGAATGATGCACTGCAAATTTATGGCAACTCCCATGGTGACTAATATGAGAAAGTTGAGACTCCAAGTTAGATTTGGTAGATCCATCCATGTACCGGAAATTGATTGGCTTTTTATGTATTTGGTTAATACTAGGTTGGACATTTGTTTTGCAGTAAACACTTTGAGCTAGTTCCAGGTGGAATCAAGACATGATCATTGGATTATGGTAGAGTTTATTATGGTTTGAGATATGTCTCAAACGATGATATATAGTTGCAAGGATATACAAATGCAAATTGGGCAGGGAGTGCAAAAGACAGAAAGAGTACGTCTAAAGGATGCTTCAGTTTAGGCTCCTCTATGATTTCATGGATGAGCAAGAAGCAAACATTTGTTTCACTCAACACTGCCAAGACAAAGTACATTGCAACCAATTTAGCGAGTTGTGAAGCAATGTGGCTTCAGAAGTTGATCACAAGACTATTTGATCAAGTGCTAGAACTGACTGTGATATATTATGACAATCAAAGTTGTGTGATGCTTGCAAAAAATCCAGTTTTCCATGATAGGTCAATGCACGTTGAGATCAAGTACCAATTCAATCATGACATGGTGCAAAAGTGAGCAGTGAAGCTCCAGTACATCTTTATTGATGAGTACATAGTTGATATTCTTACAAAGCCTCTATTTAAAGCGAAGTTTGTATACTTTAGGGACAAGCTTGGACTTGTTGAGAATGTCTCCCTTAGTGAGGAGTGTTGATGATGATAACTTCGGGGATAAACATTACCCCTGTTTCAAGTATCTTGACCAGAATTAGGGAGAATGGTCCAACAGAGGACAATAATTCTTCCTGTGTCAAGTATGTTGACCAGAATTAGGAAGAATGGTCCTAGAGGCCCAGGATCACTCAGTTTGGTGTGTGCATTTCAGCATTAAGCTCAAAACTTTCTAGATATGTTGAGTGACCTCATTTAAAATCAATCCCATAATCACTCAAGTAGAGTGTGGCCTTTAGAGATTCACCATGTGTCAAAGATATTGACCGGAATGATGGTGAACCAAGACTAGTTGGTATACCATGTGTCAAAGATATTGACCGGAATGATGGTGAACCAAGACTAGTTGGTATACCATGTGTCAAATGGGTCAGTATTATAGTGACTAGTTGATGGCAATGATGTACCATGTGTCAAGATTACTGACCAGGATTATGTTGAGGATACACCATAGCTCAAAGGTATTGACCGAAATTATGGTAACTTGTTGATGTTGTTGATTTAGCATGTGTCAAAGTTATTGACCATGATTATGGTAATTGGATGATGTTGATGTTGTTGATGAATTGTTCCAACCTTTTCTTAAAGAAAATTTTCAACAAGAGAACATATGGATAGTCATTATGAATAACTCCCTAGCTAAGAGGGAGTGTTGAATTTTGTAGCTATGGTTGGTCTTCATAGTTGATATTGTATCCCTTCAAATATATAATGAAGATGTAAGATGTGTTATTCAAGTCATTTTATTGATTAGCCCTTAAAATGATTAATATAAGACATGTTCATGTCAAATTCAAAAGAGAAAATTTTGAATTTTAAATATTGAATTTTCGACTCCAAACTTGTCAAGTCAGCCCTCCTTCAAGTCTAGTTGGTTCCAGAAAGAAAGACACCCATTCGTCTATCATGGAGCAGAAGGGGCATACGTACACACCTAGAGTTTATAGTGATGGCAGTTGGCACTGACCCCATGCCGTGTGAGTACGAGACTAGCACAGTGGCCGATTCCTCTAGATATAAAAAAAAAACAAATCCTTACAACAGAAAATGTCACAGGGACTACATATTACACAATGACACTGAAAACCGAAAGCTAGGATGATAATGAAAACATGGAAAGTAGGCTAATACAGCAGACATATTTATAATGTTCAAAATCAGAAGTAGTGAAGTAGTTTGGCTAAAGAATTATAGATCAATCCGATACAAATAATAAATGGCATCTCTATAAAGTTATATTAATTTATTTTTTTTGGGTAAAACACCCACAGGGAATTCGAACCAATGACTGTTTTGCATGAAGTGCCTTAACAGTACACCCATTCACTTAACAATGCACCCATTCACCATTAATCCAAAGCCCCATGGCCTCTATAAAATTATATTATTAACTTTTATTCAACTATATTTATGGATTTCCTTGGCATTCTTTTCTTCATTTCACATATGATAAAATCTGCGAAACTTAAAACAGAATGTCCATGGAAAACCATATATATAACGGAAAGTAAAGGAAACATTATGACAATAGAATCACAAATCAATGAATTACCATTTCTGCACACTTTCATTTACAGGCAAAACCTTCCCGCGGGACTTTGATTCAAATGAGAAGTTCGTTCACCGTTGATGCGTATCAATATGGATGTATATAACAAAAAA
Organism: Pinus taeda; assembly: GCA_000404065.3. NCBI lineage: Eukaryota > Viridiplantae > Streptophyta > Pinopsida > Pinales > Pinaceae > Pinus > Pinus taeda. The sequence goes on along the minus strand of APFE030444001.1, from coordinate 30,534 downwards.
CATCTGACAGCTGATCTAATGCTTCTTTTTAAAGAGGCAAATGAGAAACCATGTTTTATTTGATACCATGCAGTATCTATAACCGCAGTCTGCAATCATGATAAACATACACCAATCTCGCATTCATTATTCTCTCCATTCCGTAAGGTTCAACGAGGATTTATAATTTATTGGCTATCTATTGTGCATGATAATTGTTTGGAAGCTGTTCTCACTGACCGAGACAAATCTTGATCCGAGCTCTCTTCATCCGCTATAATCCAATCATCAAGTAGCTGCACCATTTTGCTGACCTGTAATCTGTCAGTCAAGGATATCAGATAGATCATAGAACATAAAAGCAATGGGAGCTCAAATATAAAATCTTCAGCTTTCCTACCAGACAAAAATATAGTATTTAAGTCAATGCCAAATCACATCTGAGATTTGGTAAGACACTAGAGGATACAATCATTCTGACAAAGCAAAAACGCGATGGCATAGGTGGGAAACCATCAGAAAGTTGACAGTTTTGCTTTGCTTTCTCGTATTTACAGTGGGTCTACAATTCTTGGATACTTTTCATGACAAGGGGATGAGATACGTTGTCATTTATTCTTTTGTGACACACATAACATGCTAGGCTGACCCTTTTGGATAGTTATTGAAACATGATATACTCAGCTCTCAGAGTTGGTAGTGTTCCCTATCCTCTATTCCAAATTCCAATTGCTTCTTATTTTTTATCAATTGCCATGACTGGAAGAAACCACCCATTGTAGGATTAGCTTGGGTATGTCATCAGATATGTTTTCCCAGCTTAATGACTGGTCCAGATGAGAATCTCTAAATAACTGAAACAGGGAACATACTCAGATGCCTTCTAGCTAGATCGAGGATGCTTCATCAACAAAAGCAAAGGAGATCTATAGAAGAAAGAAACTTAAGGCAGTATAGACAATATAATTCATATAATCATATAATTATATAAACTAGTTCATATAATCAAATGAACTATGAAAGTGATCACTAAAAATTTCTCTACTATGTTTCTCCATCTACCATATCAATGCGAAGGAAATAATTTACATTTTGTTTCTTATGGATATAATCCTATGTTGCACGAAACTTCTAAGAACCCGGTGTTTCGGGATGTACCTATACCCAAAACTCCGAACCTCAGCCAAAACTCGACTGAAACTCAACCATCGTGTTATCATCTATGACAGTTAATATAGACTTGGTTTTCCTTCTAAATTGTCATCTATGAGTCTTATTCCCTTTTTTCCTGCAAGATATTGTGTTATTCACTTATTTATAGATTTCTTTTTATATATATGATGTTTTGGATGACGTTTCAACCGACGTTTCCATTTTTGGGATGTGACATTTCTAAACATACCAGTTTCAGAAACTCCGAAACGTTTCGGCGCTTCATGCAACTTAGATATCATCTTTATTACGTAAGAATCCTAACTTAAACTGCTCAATTTCTACTACCTCCGCAACTGAAAACTCAAACTGCCAGATTCCCATGAAGAGGAATGACAAAACATTCCTGGAAAAACATTAGTTTTACATGTATGCTGGGACACATCCTGTGTTTCACATTAATGGACTAAATGCATGTCTTGATTCTTGTACATTTTTAGATGCAACAAGCACAAGGGCAAGGATACGGTGGAGGAGATATTATATTTAAATCCCTTGTTAAAACTAACACTGTTAGCATGCTCAGAAGGTCTCTTATCATCTTCAGCATTGTCATCATCACGATGTTCATCCAAATCTTCTGCAATTAAAACAGACTGCCTGGCCAACACTGAGACTAAATCTCTTCTGCAAGGTCCCATTTCTTTAGATGTTGCAAGAATACCAAACATTCTACCTAGCACACTCCAAAGTGCATTCCGAGCTCCAGGGTCATCCAAAGCAGAAGGCAGGAGTTCCAATAAATTGTTTAAAAAATTTGCATCTGCATAAATTCACAATTAGTTTAAGATAGAAATTAAAAACTTGATGATGCTCTAGCTTCTGAAAAGTGGCAATGTAATTATATTTTATTTGACTACAGAGCATAATGTGCATGTGTATTACATTTATGATCATCAAATTAGAACAACATACCATACAAAACTTCGTCAATAAGCTTCTCTCGTTCTGCTAAAAGATTTGCCACCAAGACAGCAGCGGTAATACATGGAGGACCAACCTGTCACACTCATTTCAAACTTGGAAATTCAATATACTATTACCCACAAAACAAAATTGAAAGATAATAGCATATTAGTAAAAACACAAAATATTATTGGAAAACGCATACACAATAGAATAAAATTTTGGATTGGAAAAGTGAAAGAGAACCACTCGAAAAGATATGAGTGTCATTTATATAGCCTCAATAAAAGAAAGTTTGTTTCAGATTCCCCAATATCTAACTATCAAAAATGCCTTGTATAAATTTTAAAAATTTGTTTTAAATTAAGAACTCAACTTGCTATCGCAAACTTTGGACCAGCAACACTCCTCAAAAGTCCCAAGACAACCAGCCACTCTGATACCATGTAGGATTTCAGATGCAAAAATAATTGGAGAGAATAATAAATGTCAGATCTATTAATGATGATGCTGCAGCTCCAAATAGGGCACCAAGCCAGATCCCAAACTGACATACTACTCAAGAAATTCCACTCGACAACCCTAGCAACAAATTTCCAGGCTTTCCAAATGACAATGAGGCCAGGTCTTGGAATGAATGGAGAGTGTTAGAATGGCACAAGGCCCTTCGTTCCTCCAACAAGGTTCTTATCAAAAACATTTTGGGTTTGTTCCTACTAAGGACTTGTCCAAGGTAAGCATTAACATGTGGGGCCTTCTTCAAAGACATCAGAGGTGGCTGTTCAGTAAGCAGATCCAACATTATGATTCCAAAAGGTTTTCCTCCTTGCTACACCGAAAGCGTGCCCTTGCTTCTGTTATCAAAGCTCATAGGACTTCCTATGATCTTGAGCACCAAAGGATTTGAAAGATGCAATGTCTACCCCATTGGAATCACTTACAAATTGTTAAATTTCTGATATCAGATCTGATTTATTTATACCTCAACAATTATTTTATACCCAGAAAACATTTACTCAATAAACCCTGAAAACTGCTGGAAAATAAAATCACTGGTATTTTAACTTTCAGAAATTAAATTTTCAATGAAAATAAAATAAGGAAAATCAGTCACACTACAGCAGAAAAATTCTGCTCAAAAACAATCTTCCTTCATGTTATATTACTCAGGAAAATTAAGGCCTAGACCCACAGAGAATACGCAGGAAAATTACAGTTGTTTGAATATGGAAATCAAACCCACTAGAAAATCGGCCTCAAGGAATTCAGCCCCCATGGAACTCGGCTCTCCTGAAGATTTCAGCCCTGGAAAATCAGCCTCCTCTTCCAGCTACTCAGCCCCTCTTTCTCCCTTCATACAACCCTTATGAACTAGAGAAAAATTGTCCCCCTAGATAATTCATCCTCCCTCAAGAACTTGGCCTTCATTAGTAATTCAGCCTCTCTCTCCTAGACTCAGCCTCTATGAAAATTTCCCCTGAAATTCCCTTGCTTGTAATATCCCTGTCTACTTAGGAGACATAAGGGGATGATCCTACTAGCCTAATTAAGTTCCCATAGGCTAGGACAAAAAAATTAAGCAAGGGAATACAATCCACCTAGGAGAAAGCCTTATAAAAAAAAGGGGGAGAAAGGAGACATGGATCTTAGGCAAGGTTGCACGAAACAGGGAAACGTGTACGAGTTTCCGAAACGGAAAGCGATACAAAACGCGACCTCCCCAAATTTTGGAAATGGAGAAACGTGAATATATATATATATGGACATTTAAGAAATATGTGCAATCATAAAGCATATAGGATACATTCTACTTTATTACATTATGATAAAATTGTCAATTGTCAATGCATAAACTATAAGTCTCTAAATTTACATCACATTTACTCATGAATAATCACATAATGAAAATAGAAATATCCAAAATCAGCCACGAGAAATTTCTAATTTCTTGTCTTGTGCTTGATTGGGAGTCTCCTCCTACATAGTCGAACGACCTTAGTGCTCTTGATTAAATACAAGTTTCATACCCTAGTACCCTACATGCTCTTGGTTATTGGGAGTCTCCCCTGCATAGAGTGTTTGGTTCTCTTGATTAAATACAAGTTCCATACCCTAGTACCCTACATGCTCTTGGTTATTGGGAGCTCCCCTGCATAGAGTGTTTGGTTCTCTTGATTAAATACAAGTTCCATACCCTAGTACATGATAAAATCCAATGGAAACATTGCAATCCTCCCAATCTTGAAATCCTGAAAAACAGATAAGTCTGTTGGATTTTGAGTGAGATCTAAAATTCTACTTTCTCCATATGAAATCCAATGAGGGCGAAACCACTCTCAAACATCCTGAGTCATTTCATGGTAATGTTAAAAATTTAAGTAAAATGATGAATGAATATCACTTTTACTTTAAGAATTTAACATTACCATGAACTGCATATGCCTCAAACTTCCTGATGAACTACATATCAACACTAGGGAAAAAGTTCACTTTTATAACTTTAAATAGGCATCTAGAAGCAACTAGAAGTCACAAGGATAACCTAAAAATAAATTAAAAAACAAATTAAAAAAAAGTAAAATGTTGAAACATGAGTCGTACGGCTGTGAAACGCATTTCCAGACGTACTGGCCACGTTTCAATTTCATGAAACATGGTAGTACGGCCTAAAACGCGTTTCACGGCCTTACCACACGCGTTTTAGCGTTTTGTACTCGTTTTTGTACGAAAACGCCCTCCTACCCTACGTTTCCTGCAACATAGGTCTTAGGCTAACGAAAAGTCACTTTTAAATTATAAAGTTAGAAAACCTACTAAAGTGACTTTATTAAAATAAAAAGGTAAAAGGAAGGCAAAAGAGTCAAGTGAGTTATAAAAAGGGAAAAATGAGGAGTCTCTTCTTATTCTTGCATTTGTTCACTTGAGAAATTGATTTCAGTAGAACTCTTGAGAAAGAGTCTTGGGTTTTTGGAAACCCTCATTCATGTCACTGGTTTCGGTGTTGAAACCATACACCCTAGCTAGTATTGGAGCGGGAGTAAGTTTTAAGGTGTTATCAATTGATTTTATATTCAATTTTGAGTATTCCTCACTCTCTTTATAGGTTGATTGTTGAGCTACATTTGGGGTTGAGTTTCCACAGTCTCAAGCGGAGCATTGGGTCGAGTTTATTCTCTTGCACGGTGGCTGAGACAACTTGTTGGGAAGACTGAGTTCTCTGATTATCTTAAGGCTGAGTTCCGCCTTTCTGTGGGCCACGTTCTGTTACATAAAGAGGTCGAGCTTCACCTGTAGAAGGGGCCGAGTTTGTCCTTTGTATTTACTGGTCGAGTAACACTCAAATCTGAGCACATATGTAAATTATTGAAGGCCAAGTATAAGTCCTTTTAAGGGTCGAAATCTAATAAAGGAGGTTGAGTCTGTTAAGAGGCCAAGTAGCTGTTTGAAGGGGGGCTGAGTTCCTCTCTTTTGTACCTATTCGAGCTGCCGAAGAGACCTATGTTTACTTCCTGAGGACGTGGTGGAAGGGCTGAAGGTATTCATTGTTTATTAGTCCAACCTTTTCTTTGTGGACCAAGTCTCCAAGTATATTCATTGTGTGGTCACTTACAGCCTCACTGTTATATTAAGTCTGCTGCTATATCTTGTTATATTTCTTCTAAGTCTACTGTGGCTCACTTATCAATGGTATGTATCTTCTTTAAAATTAATGTCAGCTATCTGTTGACGATTTGGAGGTAATTTCTTGGTATATTTTGATACTGTGTGTCTTATTTGAAATAAAATTTAAAAGAAGTGCACTTACACCCATGCACATGCAAACTGTTTGACAAAACTCTGCAGTGACAAACTCAACAAAACTTGGAAAAATGTGGGAAAATTTGAGATATTCCAAGGGGGTATCTTACAATGGTATCAAAGCATGGTCTTGGACAATTTTGTGGTTTGAAAGGAAGTTTATAACAGCAATTTATGAGTTCTGAAGACCATCCATACATCACCTATAAGAAACTACTACAAGGTCAAAGAACCCACTCCAATTTCAGAGGAAGAAATAATTTTTGAAGGAGAAGAGGAAAAAATACAATGTGAAAAGGGTGACACAATCATGGGAGATAGAGAGAACCAAGAATTCAACAGTTTGGTTAGCATCCTGAATGATCTGACCAAAGGCCAGAAGGTGATGATGGAGTTGATGGGGAAGTTAGCCAATAACACAATAGGGGAAAAAAAGAATAAAGATCCCACTAACGGTGAATGGTCTAATGGTGGAAATGGCAGCCATGTACGCACAACCATGCAAAGCCACCCTCAAATATACAACAACTCATCTAGACCCACTATGCCACAATTTTTAAATGAGGCAGTTGCCAGCCAAGTTGAGTAGGTTGATCAGGATGACCCTTTTGGGGCATATTTGGAGGAATATAGGAGGCAGGGATGAGACTTTCAAACTGCCATGACTTTCACAGGCTTCTGCAACCTTAAGATGAGAAACAAGCCTAAAGGAGCTAAGAGAGCTATGACGCAGAATCAAGAGCTACATAAAACACTAAAAAAGGTGAACCTCTCATGTTTTGATGGATCCTCAAAATGTTCAGCTAGATCACGGGTTCAAAAGTTGGGCACATTTTTCAGCTCAATTAGATGACAAAGGTAGATGCCATTAAATTGGTTACCCTACATTTGGATGGTGAGGCCCATGAATGGTGGTACCATGGGTTAATGACTTTGGGTCTTGCTAGCATAAACACATACTAGGACTTTACACAGAAGCTCATTGAATGCTTTGACAAGAAGAACCCAAAGATTCATTTCAAAGAGCTAACACAACTTAAGCAAACTAGCATTCCAGAGGCAAATATCTCAGAATTTCAGAGGTTAGCAGTGATTGTCACCAATATACCTGATGCATGATTGGTGATGTTGTTTGTTGAGGGGCTATTTGGACCTCTACGTGGTTGGGTTAAATCTTATAACCCTAACACTCTATAGGATGCAGTCAGTACAGCTAGAGACATGCAAGATGTTGTTCCTGCAAACAAATTTATTCCTAAACCATCATTCCCCCAGAAGAACAAAGAAGTTAAGCCCTTTCAAAAGGAGTGGACCAGGAAATCAAAGATGGATGAGGAGACCCGGAAAGAACTATTGAGAAATTAAGATGTTGGTAGATTAGGGTGAATTTCTCTTCGCATGATAATTTCTTGTGAATTTGTTGGCTTCTTTATTATTATGTTTTTCTTCTTTCATCAAGCAATTACTAAAATGTAAGAACATGAAGATCACAAGAGACAAGAACACAAAGATATAGGCTTCAAGCCAAAGCAAAACCCCACAAGGGGGAAAACCCAAAAAATCTCCTCTTCTTATGGAATCAGATAAAAGTGAGAGATCCAAGACGCAAATCCAACCTTCAAGAAGCCAAGTCAAGCCCTCCAAATTTCAGTCAATAGACCTTTATCTTAGCTTGTGTTACTTCACATAAACATAGCTTCAGCCCTTGCATTTACTTCAAAAATATAGCTTCAAGAAACTTGCATCAATTAGAGAAGGTAACCCACAAAGAATTCGTATCTATTTTAGAACATCTGTCATGGAAAAATTTGCATCATTTGCCACAAAAAAGCTTGCTTTTTTTTCAGACCATTTGACCTTAGGAACTCACAAGGCTTCATAATTGACTAACTTTTGAATTTCACATTTTCCTATCTCAGAGCACATCACAGAAAAGCCTGAATTGATTGCCATTTGGTGGAGGACGCATGCCAATATATAGTTCTCATATGTGAAGAGACACATCCTTTCAGTGAACCGACTTGTAATCTAGGAGGGCCAACTTGACTTCTTGAGGTGATTTTACCCAAATTACGTTATCAAAAATTATTTTTCCTTTTTATTTACAAGAAGTCCAAATAGGACTTTGACTCTTTAACTCAATAAATACTAGAGGCATGAAGAACATACTTAACTAATAATAAAAATTATTTTCCTCATTTTTCTCCCTTTCTTTTTACATAAAATACATAATGATATAAATACAATGATAATTATGAAGACCAACCCTAGTTACATTTTCCAACACTCCCTCTTAACTAGGGAGGTATTCATAATTCCATAACGAGTACAAGGATACTCTCAAATTGAAATATTCTCATAAGAAGAGATGGATTGACAAGCCATCATCAAGGATCAACATCATCACCAGCATTGTCAAAGAGCAATATGGCAAGGCCTTGACTAACAAGCTCTAACTCTCCACTAGATTAGAGCACAATGCTGGGAGGTATTAATTTGGACACCAATACCATAGCATCTCAAGGCACATACTCCATCTAGATGTTCACCAGTTATGTCCTTACAGACCTATTCTTATCTTGGATTTCCAATCCTCAAAGAATATCGATCATCTTCAACTACTCTTCTCTTGGATACCTTGTATCATCCTAAAAGAGTATCAATCCACGGGACTACTTCCTATCTTGGATTTGAAATCCTTTAGGAATATCAGTCCCAGATGCTTATCCAATCCTCCATTCGCCCTACTAGTGCCCCTTTCTTCGGGAGACTTCGAGTGCCACCCTAGAGAGGTCCATCTACATTCTTTAAGAGGAGGTTTTCATTGTGATTTCCAACAGTTGTATCCAAGTGTCTCCAGGGGGTGCGTATTCCTGGAGGACGCAGTGAGGAGAGGCCATGATGTGATTTCGACATCTCTCAGAGGAGCTTTGGCCAAGATGTGATTTCGACATCTCTCAGAGGAGCTTTGGCTGAGAGAAATTTCGGAAGGGAGGCTTGGGTGTTTTGCTGCGTTTTGGATGACTTTTTGAGATGAGAGAGAGAGCTTCTATTAAGTGGGGTTTTCGCACTTCCTGAGCCAGCACAGAGGGAAAATATTATGCACACATGGGAGGTGGAGTCTCAACTATTGAGGTTGATCCTTGTCGAGAGAGACAAGGGAAACACTAGTGGAGGTGATTGCTGCTTTTCAGAGCATTGGAGGAGAATTTTGTTGGTATATTTGCAGGTTGTGTGCTTCAACAGTTTTGGAGGGCGTAGGGCCTCTTGGGAGTCGATTTGGAAGGTCAAAATCCAACCAAACCATTTATGTGTTTTCAGAGAGTCTAGGTTAAAATTTCAAAATTTTCTGGATGATATTCGGGCCTGAAATCCTAATTCTTATAACAGGGCAAATTACTAGTTCGCTGGGGAATTTGTACCATTTTGTGGGTTCAGCTTTGGCTTGGAGATAGGCCAAACCCTTTCTGGTTTTTGTGGGTTTTGGTCAAGGAGCTTGAGGTTAAATTTGCAGCATTTTCTGAGCACTGGAGGTGGAGTTTTTTGCAGTCCCTTTCTAGCCAGCAGTGCAGTTTTCTGGGCAGCGCGGAGCATTAGAGGAGCAGTCATTTCCAACATTTGTGATCACTGCATTATCACTTGGGTTTTGTCACGCTTACAATTGAAGTAAGCCTACGTGCCTTCATCCATACTATTGTACTTTCTCCATTGATTAATAAAATGGCTCAGGTTCTTACTTCTGGAATTTTTATGAGCATTTGTTGATTGTTTAAAATTTATGCATTGTAAATTGTTTTTGCTTCGCATATCACTGTTTATTTAAGTTTGGAACATTACAGTGGTATCAGAGCATGATCTTGGCCCAGTTGTGGGTAACTAGTAAGAGCATGGGGGATTTAGGCATGTATGCACAGTGATGGGTTACACCATACACCACCGATGGTTCAAGGGAAATTCGGTATGCAGGAATTATGGGGTGGAATCTGCTGGAACGATGAGAGGTTGGCTGAGTTGAGGAAGGTGTCAGACCAAATCCAACCTTGTCCCTATAGCAGAGACACTAGAGGTGCACAAGTCATGGGAGTACAACCACCTACACCATGTGGGGAAAGCCAACAGAATCTGGGCACCAAATCTCCTCAAAAGGAGCAGACAACACAGGGACAATTAGAAGGTGAGACTAGGGGGCGCTTTTGCTAGTGGAGACCTGGCTTTAGATATCAAGAGCCTGAGGAGGAGGTTGAGCATGATGCTTAGAGCCCATAGGATGGTGAGGAGCACATCGATATACCCGGTGTGAAGCCGGAGTCACCTTTATTAGATACCTCTTTGATAGCCCCAGTTGACACCTTGGCGAAGAGGATAGAGCCTACACACATAGTGCCATCTGTTGAGGAGGTACCACCCATGGATGAAACGTTGATAGTTGTTGAGGTATCCAGAGTTGTGACCGAGTTTGCAGGTGATAGATACCCACGATGGTGTCATTAGTTCCAAGCCGACCTTCTAGCATTAAGAGAGGAGGCCACAACAATATGAGAGGCCATTCTACAGCAAAAAGAGAAGCTAGAGGGCATGAGAGTGGTTTGTCCCGAGTCAACAGCGAAATTGACTTGCGTTAGGGAATGGTTGGATTCCCTAATGGTACAACTAGAGTGCACATTAGAGCATCAGAGAAACCCTCTTCAGACATACATAGATGGGGTTGGTAGCATCAATAGTTTACCTTTGCACCTTAGGGAGGGAGAGGCATAGCGACCTCAACATATTTTATGTGTTGATCAGGCTGATGAGATGAGGTGACATGAGAGACATGGTGCAGTATTTGCAGGATGGAGAGCTTGTCCTATGTATGAGAGTTCGTATATTCAATCCCTCTCTTGGTGTTGGATGACGAGAGATTTTGAGTTGGTACCCGGTGCAATGGACTATGGAGATGGTAGTGGACCAAGATGAAGCTCAGCAAGAGCTTTCATGCATTGGGGATACCGGAAGCCCAGACTAGCATTGGGATCCAAGTGGGACTACCTATCATTCCCCAGATATACCAGTTGACTGTGACCATGGTGGTGTAGGTTGAGCACACACATTCGCTAGGGGACTTTTTGGCTAGTACCAACGGCCAACCAGTTTGCGGGGAGATTCCTGGGGTTGTCTTGGTATGATAGTTGTGCATGGGATCACACAACGATCATCACACTCTGGCAGCAGTTTGTCAAAGGAGGTGGCACCAATAGGCCACCTGACAATGCCTTATATGGAGCTAGGGATTCTTCACATTTGTGTGGAGCATGGAGGACATGGAGGAGCAGAGCAGTGGTGGCATTGTTACTGGTACCTCGGGAGATTCACTTCTTCGGTCCCTTGAGGAGGATTTGAAGGGTAGATCCCTTGATCGGAGAGCATAGTGATGCAATGGTGTAGGTGATGAAACAGGTTGGGTGCAAGCCGACGCATATGGACACGGCTTTAGGCCATCACATCCAAGGATGGGTAGGAGCATCTAGCGTGGAGCAATGGTCTACAGATGGGCATGTTGTCGGAGGAAGTGGCACTGATAGGCCACCTGACAGTGCCTTGTATGGAGCTAGGGAATCTTCACATTTGTGTGGGGCATGGAGGACATGGAGGAGCAGAGCAGTGGTGGCATTGTTACTGGTACCTAGGGAGATTCACTTCTTGGGTCCCTCAGGTAGGATTTGGAGGGTAGATCCCCTAATCGGAGAGCATAACAATGTGATGGTGGAGGTGATGAAACAAGTTGGGTGCCAGCCGACGCACATGGACACAACTTTAGGCCATCACATCCAGGGATGGGTAGAAGCATCTAGCGTGGATCAGTGGTCTGCAGATGGGCATGGAGACGCATGGGGGTGTGTCATAGTATGTTGGACTACATTGTGGAGTGGGAGTGCCTCACATCGCATTGAGTACATGCGGGGACTAACAAGGGTAGTGACATAGGTGGGACATTGGACAGTACATGATGGTATAGCCATAGCCGGGAGTATCCAGTGGTGTACCAGGACAGGTTGCGGTGTGCAATGGCATGTCGAGGAGTACGACCTAACTTGGTGGTATGCATTGGCAGATGATGCGGCGCAATGGGTGCTTGGAGCGTTGCCTCCCAAGAGACTTATGGGCAGGGGCACTACATGTACCATTGGATGCAGCCCACCTAGGATCGATGAGGACACTATTGAGCATCCAGGGATCCAAGACAGAGAGGGGGTCATCAGCAGATCCAAGACAGAGAGGGGGTCATCCATAAGATTCCTCTTGAGCATTCTGGCGGACTCTTGATCATACCCATCCTCCTTTGGTGTTGTTTACAGTTGTAGAGTGTTTGTTTGTTGCTCCTTGACACTCTCCATTCAAGCAACAGGGCTCGGGAGGCTCACCCTAAGCATTGGATGAGACACCTCGTGTCAGGAGCCAAAAGGAGACTCTCCAGTCAAGACACTTGGTAGGTGTGCAAGTTGACGAATACAGGCGTAGGGATGGCATGGGTCATTGTCGAGGTAGCATATGTTCCACCCCTAGGCTCACACTTGGGCAAGTGACCAAGAGGGAGTTACATGGTGCCTTTTTAGTTGGACAACTCAAGGCGTTAAGTGAGCATGAGGTGTGGAGGACAATAGTCCTTGTTGGTAGGATGATGCCTAGGGCCTAGGCTTCCGACAATACTCGAGCACATCATCAGGAGCTAGGATAGTAGATCTCGTTGTCTGATCTGGCAAGAAGAGAGCAGTTGGATATTCATGACATAGGTTCTTGATGCTCGATGTCTACCTATAGGAGATAGAGATGGGGCACAGAGGGGTCCCAACAGCTAGCAACATAACACAACAGCAAGAAAAGAGGATTTCGGGTTGTGGACCTCTAATATGGTTATGGGATCAAGGGATCCAGTGGATTGATGGGATACTCCACTCCTCAATGAACCTGATCAGAATAACAGGCAAACTGATTCATTCATAGGTAGACGCATGGGGAGTCACCAAAGCCATCACCATAGGGCAAGGCAAACTATTGCTTAGGATTGAGGCCATCCATGGGTGATAGGCGCTGGCACTATTGAGGCGCTTTGGCAGGTTGGGCCTAACCTCGATCATCACATAGATTGTGACTGGGAGTTATGCGAGAGGAGGTTATGGTACAAGTGTGCTAGACGGTTAGGATGACCAGAGTGTCACGGGGTCAACAAGATAGTTTCTTGCTACGCTAGGCAGGGGGCACTAGAATCACAATACTTAGCAGTTCAACTACCCATAGGGGTGAGCTGGTCTCTACCGGAGATGGTCATCTAGATTTTCCACCGAGTTTCTGTGATTCACTGATGGTGTGGGAGACTTCATCAGCATGGCAGGATGGCCAACAAGAGGATTTCAGGAGGAGCTCATGCAAGAGAGGCTTCATTCACATGGGGATTGAGTTGTATCTTCAAGGGGCCTCAATCAGAGTACATGGGGTGGACTATTCAATAGGGTAGCTTCATGAGTATTTGGACAGAGTTTTGCATCGTCAAGATGCTCTACTTATTGGCAATAGACAAAGTGGTTCTAATGCCCCTATCTGGCAGGACAGTGAGTGGAGCAAGTGGTGCTCCACATTGATCAGGTTGGCTTGGTATCTTGGTATCGAGGGACTCCTTCACTATAGGATAGTACAATGATCAAGGATGATCCAATGGCATATTTGGGACCCTGGTGAAGTTTGCAGCGACAGTGGGGATCCACCGTCAAAGAGGGTGCTTGTTCAGGCACTGCGTGAGGACAAGCAATTTTTGGTGCATTGGAGGAGCTTGTTGGATGAGGATGCTAATTGGGAGGGCGAGCACATACTTGAGCATCCAGCACTGAAGTTGCTTGGGGACAAGAACCATTTGGGAGGGGAGGACTATCATGTCCCTTCCTAAATTAATTTGGAACAAGACTAATTATTGCATTTTGGGGCCAATTTTGGAGATAGTGGGGCCCATTCAATTTTATTAGGAGATTAGACTTTGCAAAAGTTATTTTGAGGTGGTTAAGTTTTGCATGGAGGTGGTTAAGTAAGGACCCAAGATGGAGGGAAAATTGGAGGGAAAAGTCCTCCACGAAATCTCTATGAGGAAGGCAGCTCTCCTCATTTCATTCATCTCTGGCATATCAAATTTCTCTTTGGTTGCTCAAGCTGCTCAGCCAAGTCACTTATTGTTTAGAAAGAGTTCTTCAAGCAAAGAGCTCGCCCTTTCTTCAGGGGACTTCGAGTGCCACCCTAGAGAGGTTCATCTACATTCTTTCAGAAGAGGTTTTCATTGTGATTTCCAACAGTTGTATCCAATGTCTCCAAGTGGTACATATTCCTGGAGGACGCAGTGAGGAGAGGTTGAGTTGTGATTTCTACATCTCTCAAAGGAGCTTTGGCCAAGAGAAATTCCGAAAGGGAGGCTTGGGTGTTTTGCTTCATTTTGGATGAGTTTTAGTGCTGAGAGAGAGAACTTCTATTCAGTGGGGTTTTCGCACTTCCTGGGCCAGCGTAGAGGGAGAATATTGTGCACACATGGGAGGTGGAGTCTCAGCTATTGAGGCTAATCCTTGTTAGGACTCAGGAGAGATAAGGGAAACATTAGTGGAGGTGATTGATGCTTTTCCGGAGCATCAGAGGAGAATTTTGTTGGTATATTTGTAGGTTGTGTGCTTTAGCAGTTTTGGAGGGCGTAGGGCCTCTTGGGGGTCGATTTTGGAAGGTCAAAATCCGGCCAAACCATTTCTAGGCTTTTCCGGGTTTTCTGAGAGGACTCCGCAGTTAAAACTTCAAAATTTTTTGAATGATATTTGGGCCTGAAATCCTAATTCTTAAAACAAGGCAAATTATTAGTTAGCTGAGGAATTTGCACTATTTTGGGGGTTCAACTTTGGCTTGGAGATAGGCCAAACCCTTTCTAGGTTTTTGTGGGTTTTGGTCAAGGAGCTTGAGGTTAAATTTGCAGCATTTTCTGAGAACCAAAGGTGGAGTTTCTTACAATTCCTTTCTAGCTAGCAATGCAGTTTTTTGGGCAGCACAGAGCATTAGAGGAACAGTCACTTCCAACATTTGAGATCATTGTATTATCACCTGGGTTCTATTACGCTTGCCATTGAGGCAAGCCCGGGTGCATTCCTCCATGCTATTGTACTTTCTCCATTGATTAATAAAATGGCTCAGCTGGTTCTTACTTCTAGATTTTTTATGAGCATTTGCTGATGGTTTAAAATTTATGTGATATAAATCGTTTTTGCTTTGCATATCATTGTTTATTTAAGTTTGGAACATTACACAACAAGGAGATCTCTTAATCCCTCTCAACTACAGAGACATCATCACAATCCTTACCTTGTCTCATACTTCATCAGTACACCAACTACTTGTCCTTTTGTGGAGATATAGTTGTAGCTGCAAGGCTCCTTTCGCATTACACCATACCTAAGCTTCGACCTTTCTGGATGTCAAACCTTTTACGGAGCCAAACTATTTCACACTCTATCTTCATGATAGGGTTTCTCAACTCCTTAACAACATCATATCAAACATCGAGCTTCCTGAATCTTTGGCAATCTTCATGCAATTTTGTCATCAATTGGTTCATCTATCATCTTCAAGGAGCCAAATTTCCTTACAGCTACTAGCACATGCCTTCCATCCTTTCATTATAGTATTCGGTCCTCATGCTTTTCCATGCCATCATCAGTTCCATCCACTCAATCCATGTGCATCCAAATCAAATAAAACAACAGTCGGTATAATATCATCAAACAAGCTATCATTCCAGCCTGTTTACATACTTCTGTAATAAGTCCTTTTAGGAAGCCAAACCATATCCCAACATTATCACAGTTAACAAATCACAATAACTTTTAGTCAAGATGTGGGATTCTTCAAAATCTTGTTGCATGCTCCCTCGAAGATCATCATTCCTTTGCATGGTTTATCTTCATATTACAACAGAGTTTTGTTTCATGCTCTACAAATTTCAATCATCAATCAATGTGTTCCTAGAACGAACTAGTCAGCAAGCTTCAATATCATATCCATCAGGGTCTTTACAACTTCCTCTCTTCATCAGAGGTAAGTGAACTTCTTGTCCTCTAATCGACTTCCTTGATGCAAGCTTCAAATTGTTCTCTACTTCTTCATCTTCATGCTTTGCCACGTTCTTCGACTCCTTCCTTTTGCTAGTCAAGCTTTAGAAAGAACTTATCTTGACCTAAAATCTTTGTTAGAAGAACAAAGAAAGAACAAGGCATATAGATAACAAACAAGGAGATATAGAGTAATTATCTTTTGAGAAGGATTAGCTCCCTCTTAATCTTAGACCTATTTACCAACCTAATAAATTTTCTTAGGGGTATATTTTTCTTTGCTTTAGATAATTGCATTTCATCGTTTTCATATTAAATTCACCCATAGCATCATTAGCATTATTCAGATTTACAACATTATTCAGCAACATATACAACTATATAGAAAGAACATTATCATCATCAATGCAGTAGAACATAATGGAACAATAAGAAAAAACATTCACACATAAAGACACCAGGATTGGTCAGAGAACAGGGCAAAACCCACTACGAGGAAATCCCTTTCAAATTCTTCTTCTTATTAGATTGTCATTGAATGATTCAGCAAGAGAGAGAGTACAATGATCCATATCTTCAACAATAATCCTATCTAGCAAAATCAACTAAACAATATCTATGAGATAAACACAACAATGTTAATAATCAAAACCTTGATTCAGAAGCCTACAGTTAATTGTCACTGTTTGCAGTGAATTGTCAAACTATGTTGTCAATTGACGAAATCTTCGGTCAACTGTAAAATTCAAACCTTAGGTCCCAACCGCATGGAGAAAGTGTCATGCGTGCAGCTAAAACCTTTCAACCGCACGCATAGGCCTATGTGCCTACAGTGACAACCAAAATTTCCCTGTAACATGCCTGCGGCTATGAACCAGAAACCCTAGAACACATGTGCAAGCTTCGAACCCTGCAATTTTGCACTTGTGCAAACTAATCTCCGCAAATTGCCTCAACCTGTGTGAGCCGAAACCAAAGAAGAGAAATAGAAGAATGACTCCTAATCATTAGAGGAAATTTCAGCCTAAAAGTGGCCTCCTAAGGAAAAATCAAGAAAATAATAAAAAAATACCATGTAGACAAATCTTTATTATTACTTCACTTTTATTTATGTTCCACAATATTTATTAGCGCGAGATTTAATAATTTCTTTTCATATATTATATCTAATTTTTTACTTTTATCTAAATCCCTCAATATATGGCTCTTTTATTAAAATATTTGTCTATATATCTTTTATATCTAAATTTAATTGTCAATATTTATATTTTATATTT
>APFE030443999.1:4836-18695 GCA_000404065.3 Pinus taeda | reverse complement strand
TCAGGCAGTTCGTGATCTTCCAGATATCAAAATTCCTGACAACACCATATGCAAATCATGTCAGTTTGGAAAACAAACCAGAACTAACTTTCCAGAGAAGGAAGGATGGGCTAGCATGCCTCTTGAGCTAGTACATACAGAGACATGCGGTCCATTCATGAAAAGAACACCTCGAGGAGAAGAATACTTGATATTATTCATTGATGATTTCTCCAGGTTTGTCTGGTTAGGACTTATGAAGCACAAAGATGAAGCATTCGAAAAGTTCAAATCCTTCAAAGCCTTGGTTGAAAATGAATCAGGTCACAAAATTAAGTGCCTTAGATTCGATAGAGGTGGGGAGTTTACCTCAAATGAATTTTTCGATTTTTGTGAAGAAAATGGGATAAGAAGAGAATTCTCTACAGCTAGAACTCCTCAGCAAAATGGAGTTGTGGAAAGAATGAACAGAACAGTCCAACAAATGGCTCGTGCTATTCTTGATGAATTAGGAACTCCTGCAATTTTCTAGGGTGAAGCTGCTCATGCTGCAGTTATTATTCTCAACAAAACAAATGTCTGGGTGAACAACACTCAAACTCCTCATGAGCTCTGGAATGGTAAGACTCCCTCAGTAAAGCACTTCAAAATATTTGGGAGCAAATGCTATATTAAGAATATTGATGAGCAGCTTGGCAAACTTGAACCTAGAGCAGATGAAGGCATTCTTCTTGGTTACTCTCCACATAGCAAAGAATACAAGTGCTACAATAAAAGACTTGGCAGAATTGTTGACAACATTGATGTAGTGGTTGATGAGAAGGGATACATTCCTAGACAAGTACATCATGAAGACATCGAAGAAGATGAAGGCTACCCTCAACAACAGAATGATGAAGAACCTCAATATAAACCTCAAGAAGAACCAGAGGAGCAGACAAGAATAGAAGAAAATACTCCATCAAGATATGTTCAGAAGAATCATCCAGAATCTCAGATTATGGGGCAGAAAGAAGCAGGTGTACAAACAAGAATAACAGTTGCAGAAGCCTCAAGCTATTTGGCATTACTCTCCTCTACCGAACCACAAAATGTGAAAGAAGCATGCAAAGATGAATGTTGGATAAAAGCAATGGATGAAGAACTTGAGCAAATCGAAAGAAACAACACTTGGGAACTGGTTCCTAGACCAAAGGATAAGAATGTTATCGGAACAAAATGGGTCTTCAAAAATAAATTGAATGAAAATGGAGAAGTAATTAGAAACAAGGCCGGACTTGTTTGTAAAGGGTATGTGCAGCAAGAAGGAATAGACTTTGAAGAAACCTTTGCTCGGGTTGCAAGACTTGAGGCCCGAATGTTCCTTGCTCTCTCAAGTTTTCAAAACTTCAAAGTATTTCAAATGGATGTGAAATCAGCCTTTCTGAATGGAGACTTGGAAGAAGAAGTATACATTGAACAACCAGATGGGTTCATTCTTGGAAATGATCCAAATCTTGTATGCAGATTGAAAAAGGCTCTCTATGGGCTCAAACAAGCTCCAAGGGCTTGGTACTATCGTTTGGACAAATATCTTCATCAACAAGGTTTTTCAAAAGGATCAGCAGATAGCAATCTTTATATAAAAATTGAAAATGACAAATTGCTATACTTGTTGTGTATGTAGATGACATTATTTTTGGCAGCAATGAAGAAGACATGAGTCAAAGATTTGCCTTGGTCATGCAGAAAGAATTTGAAATGTCCTTGCTGGGAGAACTGACATATTTCCTTGGTTTGCAAATCCAACAAAAGGAAGGAGGAATCTTTTATCTCAAACCAAGTATCTCAAACAGATCTTGAAGAAATATGGCATGGAAGATGCAAAACCAGTATGTACACCGATGGTCACAGGATGTAGCCTCAGTGCAAATGATGAATCTGCAGCAGTACATCAACCAACCTACAGATCTATGATTGGAAGTCTACTTTATTTGACAGGTACCCGACCGGACATCATGCATGCAGTAGGAATAGTTGGAAGATTTCAGGCAAATCCAAAGGAGACTCATTTCAGGCAGTGAAGATTTCAAATATCTTCAAGGGACACAAAATTAGGGCTTATGGTATCATAGAGATACAGATCTCACACTTCATGCTTATACAGATGCAGATTGGGCCGGAAGTGTGGATGACAGGAAGAGCACAAGTGGTGATGCATTCTTTATGGGTTCCAGATTAGTATCTTGGTTCAGCAAGAAACAAATTTCGATTCCCTTATCTACAGCTGAAGTAGAATATGTTGCTGCTGCATCTTGCTGCACTCAACTCCTTTGGATGATACAGACCTTGCAGGATTTTCAAATCACTTCGTATTACACCACCTATCTCTATCTTATGCGGATAACACAAGTGCAATCAACATCTCAAAGAATCTTGTCATGCATTCAAAAACCAAGCACATACCAATCAAGTATCATTTTCTCCGGGAACAAGTGCTTGAACAAAAAGTCAAGTTGGAGTATGTTCCCTCTAAGGAACAAGTTGTTGATATTCTCACCAAACCATTGCCTAGGGATACTTTTGAATACCTCAGGAAAAAGCTGGGGGTTGTTGATGCATCATCTTATTGTTGAAACTCTTCTGATTGTTGGTTGTACGCATGATTCATCTGGGGTATATGCGTACATGTGATGGGTTGCAGCACAGGTTCAGGGGGAGCATATAGTGCATTATTGGCATTATGGAGGATGTACAAAAGGAGATCATGGAAGCCAATCTGAATATAGTTGCAATATGTCTCTATCTCTTTCTTGGTCATTGATGGTGTCTGGTTCTTCTTTGCAGATCTGGTTCATATTCATGGCGAGCATGTTCTTAGGGGGAGCATAACCCTTTGCCCTTGATGACAAAGGGGGAGAATGACGCTGAAGTTTTTAAGGTTGCCATCAAGTCCAAAGGGGGAGATTGTTGGCATTATGTTTCTGGTATGGCTATATGTTACAGATGTTGTACTTGATGGCAACTCCCGTGGAAAGGATCTCAACATGTTGAAAATTAAGAAGTACGCAGGAGATCAGTTCAGAAGATGCGTACCCGTAGGTACACCGTGAAGGAACCGCAGCCAGGCATGCAAGTCAGTCGTTCAAGAGGTGCATACCCCAGTGCACTCATTTCAAGGAGGAGAAAAGCACACATGGGGTTTCTTATGTTTTATCTTTGGTATTTAGCCGACGGTATTTTTGTTATTATGGTTTTGGCTCGTGGTATTGATCCATGATTTTAGGAGGAGCTTACCTATATAAAGCAAAGAAGATCCCTTGGCTAAGCATCTTTTGCAAATTGAATATCTTAAGAACTGAAATATTGGGTTAGTGTTTCAAAAGCTTGATCTATATGAAAGTGAAGTGGAAAGCGAATCTGTCAAGGGTGATCTCTCGAGCGCATGATCAGATCTGGGCATCCAACTAACTGTAGCACACTGGTGATTTGCAAATTCACCCCTAATCAGAAGTACGCAGGTGTTTAACGGTGCCTCTGCATGGGCACGCAGAGCAGAAGAAGGGTGACTACGTTGGTACGCAGAGCAGAAGAAGGGTGACTGCGTGGGTACGCCAAAGCAGAAGAAGACGGGCTGCGTGGGTGCGCAGCACAGCAGTGGCTCAGGTGCGTACGCACAGTAAGAGTACGTGACGCGATAGTCTTCTTGAGTGCGTGACTACAGTGGCAGTACGCGGTGCGATAGTGTATCTGGGTGCGTACTATACGCAGCGTGGTAGAAGAAGCAGTGCGTGGGCACGTGGCACAGCAGAAGGAACTCTGCGAGTATACGCAGGGAAGCAGAAGGTGAAGTGCGTAGCGACGCAGGCCAGAGAAAAGAAGATTGCGTATGTCTCATGACTTTCTGTTGACTGAATTTTTATGTTGATAAGGTGTTCTGGGTTTAGTTCTGTTTTGTTGATCTGGTTCCTACAGTTGACTGGGTGATTTACTTGTACTTGATGATCTCTTGATGTTTATGGATCCAGTTTGAAAATTTATGAAAAGTGGTCCTTGAAAGAAAAGAAGTAGGGGGTTGTAGCTCCCTTCCACGAGAGACTAGAAAACGAGAGAGAGTTGTAGCTCTCTACAGGTTGCAGCCTGCGTACTGGTAAAGGACTGCACCAGTACAAGACCATTGTAAAAGGTGTTTCTAATTTGAAATAAGATAGAGACATATTGCAGCAGGTGGTTTTCACCCACATTGGGTTTCCACCTTATATCTGGTGTTCTTTGATGTGACTGTCTGTTTTTCTTGCTCACTATTTTATGGTACTGATATGGAAAAATAATTCAAAGTGTAAATAAGGAAGATTTGTTAAAAGAACTAGATAATACTGATTCACCCCCCCCTCTCAGTATTATTTTCAACATAGAGTTCTTTTGTTCAATGGAAATATCTATGCACTTTGGAGTGGAAGAATGCAAGTTCATTTGCTGACGCAAGGATACGAATTATGGGAAATCATTGACAAAGGCTTCACACCGACCCAGGATGAACAAGGTAAGAAAAATATGGTATATGATGCAAAGGCTAAAGATCTTATTATCAACGGGCTTATGGAATTTGTTTATCTTAAGGTATTGAGTTACAAAACTGCTAAAGAGGTATGGGGCAAGCTTGAAAATATATATGCAGGTGACTCAAAGGTGAAAGAAGCAAAGCTTCAAATTTTCAGGGCAAAAATTGAGCAACTCAAAATGAGGGAAGATGAAGATATTGCTACATACTTTTAGCGTGTTGATGAAACAACAAATACATTTGAAGGTTTGGGAGAATAAAGATCCTCAGAACCTTGCCAACAAGATTTAACCCTAAGGTATTTGTCTTGGAAGATAGATCAAATCTGAGCAATCTCAGCATAGATGAATTGAATGGAATTCTTACGGCATATGAAATGAGGATGGAACATCTCACTTAGAAAAAACATTTGCTACATCTAAGAAGAATAGTAAGGAAAAGCAGACTTCGAAACCAAAAACTTGTTGTTGTAAGGATGAAGAAAAGGAAGAAGAGGAAGAAGAACTCAGATAAAGATTTCGCCTACTTCACGTGGAAAGTGAGAATAGGTACGGGAAAATTAAAAGGTAAACTTCCACTAATATGTTTTGACTGTGGTGAGGTTGGGCATTTTACACCCAAATGTCCTCACAAAAATGAGGTTGTTACGAATGGAAAGAAAGGTCCTAGGAAGTTCAACAAGCAAGGCAAGAAGAAATGGTTTAAGAAAAGTTTCTTCACCAAAGAATATAGTTCCTCATCCGAAGAAGACAATGATAATGAAGAAGAATTCAACGGAAGAGTATTGTTTATGGTCAAGCACAATAAGCAAGAGGCACCTAACGAAGAAGGAGACAAAGAAGAAGAAATGACTGAGGTTGAATTTAAAAACGAAGTGATGGGGGTTATCAAAGAGCTCAAAGATGAGAAGAAGCTTGTCAACATTCTTAAAGACGAAATGAAGACATAAAGAGAACAAATCCTTAACCTTAAAATCAAGGTTGAAGAATACAAGCAAATTGAAGAATCTCTTAGGAAATAATTAAAGCAAAAGAATAAGGAAAGAGAAGCATTGGAAGCTGAAATAGTTGCGCTACGAAAGGAAGTAAAAAATGGAAAAACTTTTCAAAACTACGCCAACAGTTCAAATAATTTGGATGAACTCATAAGCAACCAATGATCATACAAAAACAAGATTCGTCTTGGTTACAAAGAAAAATTCGAAAAGAAGTTGTGTCCTTCTATGACAATTAAAGAAGATGGATATGCAAAATGTACCAAACAGATGGATCTCTCAGCTAAATGAAGAGATCAAGACTCGCAGGAAGAACCTTGGAAGACAATTCCTCGAAGAAGATTTCCTCCCAGGTACCAACCTATCTTTTATTGTCATTGTTATTCACGTGGAAGGTTTGGACATAGAGCTGAAAAATGTCGCATGTATGTTTGGAATGAATATAATTCCAGGAGATCCTTCAGAAATGGATATTCCAGAACTAAGCATAAAATCAACAAATTTAATCATTTGAGAGATGACGTTGAATGTTACAAATGTAACAATTTTGGACATATGGCTAGGGATTGTGAAGTACCAGACAGGTACAACTATTATTGGCAAAACCCTAGAAGCAAATTTATAGGATCACGAGATAGACACCAAATGAAATCTTCTATGAATAACATCGAATCTTACAAATGTCATAACTATGGACACATAGCTCATAACTTCAGGTACAAGATGGAATCAACCATGAATAAAAATCTTGATGACAAGAATAAGAAGGTTTGGAAAGGAAAACAAGTACAACATGAACAAGTACAAGATGAGCCAGAAAAGCAAGAAGGAAATAAGGTACCAACAATGATGCTTTCATGATTCATAACAGATTGTGAGGAATCAACATTTGCTTCGGTTAATGACTCGAGTCAAGACAGTTCATCAAATGACACATTATTTTGAACAATTCAGCTTATTGACTCCTAGAAATTTGAAGATGAGGAGTCTATGCAACAATGTATGACACAAGTCCACGTTTGACAAACAGGTAGTTTGAACAAGATGACAGTTTCATTACATGTTCAAGGGGAGAAGAATAGTTGAAGTATTACAGATTCAAGAAAGGAAGTGCTGACAAGAAATCTCTATGTGAAAGTGGATAAAGACAATCTAACGATTATTGAGATACCTCAGTAGGATAAAGGAATATTCATATGTCATATCAAGTACATCAAGGAAATTCTCAAGAAATTAAAGATGGAAGATTGCAAGCCTATCCTTACCTCCGTGGTAACAGGTTACATGAAGATTTGTTCAACAGATGTGGACCAAAGAGATCCATGATTGATAGTCTCCTATATGTGACAATCTCCCTACAAGATGCGATGCAGGCAGTTGGACAAGTAGCATGATTCCAAGCAGTACCAAAAGAATGTCATATTATTGGTGTCAAAAGAATTTTTCGATACCTTAAGGGTACATTGGAATATGGTCTATGGTATACCAAAGGAAATGATCTGGTTATCCAAGCTTATACAAATGCAGATTGAGCAGGAAGTGTTGATGATTGTAAGAGTACCAGTGGAGCAACGTTCTATCTAGGTGGTTGCCTTGTCTCATGGTTAAGTAAAAACCAGTCTTCAATCTTGTTATCCACAGTGGAAGCAGAATACATCATGGCAACAACTTGTTGTACTCAAGTTCTCTAGATGAAGCAAACCTTGCAAGATCTTCATTTTAAGTTTGATGAGCCTATTCCCATCTTCTGCGATGACACCAGTGCCATCATTATCTCCAAAAATATTGTGATTCATTCCAAATCAAAGCACATTTCGATCAAATATCATTTCGTTAAAGAGCAGGTCACTAGAAAGAATATAAAGCTTTAATATGTTGGCACAAAGGAACAAATTGTTGGTATTTTTACCAAACCATTACCTCATAAAGCATTTGAGTATATTCGCCAAAAGCTTGGGATTATCCCAAGTTCTCATTAGGTTCTTTCTCTTATATAAGTAAGTAGAAAGGGGGAGTGGAGGTGTGTACAGGTCCGCAGGATGACAGTTTGTCAGGGGGGAGTTAGCCTTTGCCATTGATGACAAAGGGGGAGAGAAGGTAGTAGAAAGAGGCGTCATGATCGCAGGTGGAGTATTTGTGTTTCCATAAATGCCAAAGGGGGAGATTGTTGATCAATGGTTGTCATTGATGTCAATCTAAGCAGCACTAGGGTCTACCCCAATCTTGCATGGGAATTTTGACTTGAAAACTTACTCTATTCTGATTCAAGGATCTTCTAGATGGATTCTTCATCAATATGTTTCCGTTGATATATGGCATGCCACGTAATTCTTCACGGTTTGAGAGATATTAGTGTTTGAAGTTAGTAACCCCAGTTAGTGGGCTAAAACCCTATGGGGTTGTCGCATGGCACTCATAATTTGTTGTGGTCATTGTATAGTCAATAATTAATAATGTTTTTTGTTTTTTTGTTTTTTTTTGTTTTTAATTTTTAATTTTTTGTTTTTTGTTTTTTGCTTTTTGTTTTGTTTTGTTTGTTTTTTTTCTCATAAAGTCCCTCCAACGTTCACTTCTTGAGGACCCTCTCGACTCAAGACATTCATATAAATAGTGACCCTCATATCCTCCTCTAGTAAGGATTGTGTGGCTTCAAACAGGTCATCGTTGAATTTTCGCTATAACTTTTTTTATGCGAAGCTTCAAAAGCTAAAATTAAAACCCATTTCAGCCGAAATCTTGATGAAACTCGTGACTGAATTTCAGACCTTGTTTTGCTATATTTTTTGATATATGATCTGAGGAAGTTAGGGTTTTTGCAGGATCCCGAATTCCATGTCAAACAGGTGATGTTGGGAAAATCGTCATAACTTTCTCTCTGAGAATTGGATTCTAATTTTGTAAGTAGTGGTAGAAAGAGGATGGATTTTAGTTTGTTGGGTATCATTTTCAGGGCTGAAGGTCAGAACAATGACACGTGGCACTTCGTACAAGTTTTCTCTACAGAACTAGTATATAATCAGACCGTCATGGGAGATTGGGCATAACTATTTCGTGAAGAATCCAATCTTGATCAGACTTGTGGGGTTGGAAAGAGGAATTAGAGCGTTACCACAAGATGAAATTACAGACCCTGGAGATCCGAAATCACATAGATACAATAGATTCAATATTGAGCTCCTAGATGGAAAGAAGAAGCATGCATTCAAGGATCACTGCATTAAGGACCACACATCAACAATGAAAGGTAAGTCTCCTATAACAAGGTATGTATGATTAGTGTTTACATTTGAATTTTGAGTATCATCTCTGACATTTTTTTTGCGGGACAATATAATTATATACAGGGTGTCGGTTATATCTTTATGTCTCTATATGTCACAATTAGTTTTGATACCAGATTTTGGATGTCCTATTCTTGATACTACACATTTGATGCTACACCAAGTGATGCAGGAGCACCCAGCAACAAAGCAAGCAAGCGTGGACTAGAGGATCAGAACAAAAGAAAAGCGTGATTTAAAGCAGAAAAATAGATTTAAAAAGGATAAAGCAGATTTAAAGGGTGCATGCATGAAGCTTTTGTGGAGAAAATCAAGAGAGGATAGGATTGATCCTTCCTAAATTTTTTATATATATGTAATGTGATAGGATGTGAGATATATCTGTTTGTGAGGAATTTTGTGAGTGGAAAGATGTAGCCCAGCCTGAGCTTGTTTTAAGGCTGAAATGCCTTAATTTTGTAACTGTTCCGTAAATATACAAATATGTGTTCATGTTCTGTGTTAATTATATATTGCTATGTATTGTATTACCTTGTGGTTGTGAGATTTTAATCCTATATTGCATGCTTGTAATGGGTTGGAGGGAAGGATCAAGATTTTTTTAAAGAATTTGGGATTTTGGGCAACCCCCAAAATCTCATTTTCATCAGGTGGTATCAGAGCAGTAAAAGATTCTGCGGAACGAGGAACGAGGTACATTTCTTAATGAAGTATGAATAGGTATGGTCTTTATATTTGTGTAGGTAGCGGCAGTGGAAGGTGAGAAGATTTGCAACAACCTAGAGAAGGATACCAAAAGACCGAGTGCGGGAGGGCTTGGTGAGGTATCGTGTAACAGAGGAGGCTGTTACTGTAGAGGTTGGTTGCAGCTCACAGAGTTCTAGTGAAAGAATGCAGTGGATAAAAATTGGTATTATGAATACCAAAAGCATATGACCACGAGGTCATAAATTTTTGTGCCTTGGGAGTCTGATGCAGGAGCACCCAGCAACAAAGCAAGCAAGCGTGGACCAGAGGATCAGAACAAAAGAAAAGCGTGATTTAAAGCAGAAAAATAGATTTAAAAAGGATAAAGCAGATTTAAAGGGTGCATGCATGAAGCTTTTGTGGAGAAAATCAAGAGAGGATAGGATTGATCCTTCCTAAATTTTTTATATATATGTAATGTGATAGGATGTGAGATATATCTGTTTGTGAGGAATTTTGTGAGTGGCAAGATGTAGCTCAGCCTGAGCTTGTTTTAAGGCTGAAATGCCTTAATTTTGTAACTGTTCCGTAAATATACAAATATGTGTTCATGTTCTGTGTTAATTATATATTGCTATGTACTGTATTACCTTGTGTTTGTGAGATTTTAATCCTATATTGCATGCTTGTAATGGGTTGAAGGGAAGGATCAAG
Source organism: Pinus taeda (assembly GCA_000404065.3). Taxonomy (NCBI): domain Eukaryota; kingdom Viridiplantae; phylum Streptophyta; class Pinopsida; order Pinales; family Pinaceae; genus Pinus; species Pinus taeda. Next base: position 8,500 of record APFE030443999.1, on the reverse strand, counting down.
ATTTTTTTTAAAGAATTTGGGATTTTGGGCAACCCCCAAAATCTCGTTTTCATCACCAAGTCTGCTAAATCTATATGATGTTGTAACTTCATGTTACTTGTATTGTCAAAGTTGATAGAATGGTCTCTGTTGTTGTAATTATAACTTGGCCCATCCCAAGTCTAGGGTGTGTCATTAGTTTTTATTATATATATCTTTAGGTCGGTTTTGGATATAGCCTTGTATAGAGTCCAGGTCGATATCAAGAGTGGGAGTCTTTGTCTACTACTGCAACAAGTCAACAACAATATTGACAAGCACACTTCAGGTACGCATTGTGATTTTAATTTGTATTCATTCATTATTATGCACTTACATGTGTTTTGCAGGCAAACGTAAGTTGAAGGGTATTTTGTTTTGTTTTGGGATTGGTTTCACGAGGAAAATTTTTCATGCATGTAGAAGAAGATTCAAGTACAACATCAAGCAAGAATTCAAGAGCAGAAGTATCAAATCAAAGGAAGCATTACAATGGGACATCCTTGAAGACGTGACAAGCATCCAGATATCGTGGAGTATTGTTAAGGCCAAGAGTCATCATTGTAAAGTTGTAAAAGAGTCATTTATAAAAGATTCATCATTGTAAAAGAGTCATTTGTAAAAGAGTCATCATTATAAAGTTGTAAAAGAGTCATTTGTAAAAGAGTCATCATTGTGAAGATTGTGAAAAGAGTCATTTATGAAAGAGTCATTCTGCCTAGAGTTGAAGAGGCAGTGTTGGGAGGTATAGGAGTCACTGTTGGGATGATGTCATGGTTGGGTTACCGGTCATAGAGTTATTGGGTATCTGAGAGGAGTTCGGATTTTCCACAGTGCCCATCTTTATGTTGGTCGACGTTTCGAGTCTAGACCCAGACTCATCATCATGACTGATGTACGGAGAAAAGAATGCAAAGGGTTTTGATAAATATGAATTAGGTTAAATGTAAAGACATCAAGGCCGACTAAATTATTTATATTACTAATTATTACTTATTATTATTAATCATTTTTATTATTTTTATTTATATAATTGTTTATTTTATTATTAATCATTATTAATGTTATTGTTATTAATCCTTATTTCACTGTTTATTTTGATCATCTTTAATTATTTTAATATTACCTGTTATTCTTATTATTTAATATTCTTATGACACTAATCATGATATATTATTAATTATTATTTATATATTATTGTTTAATCCTTATCTATCCTTATTTATCTTATTATTAATATTATATTTATTATTATTTGTTCTTATTAATTATTATTCATCTTCTTATTTATATTTATTATTATTAATTATATTTATTAATATTGTTGATTAATTTATTATATGTTAATATTGTTATTTATGTTATTCTTAATAAATAATATTTATAATTTATTGTAATATTATTATATTATCATTTAATCCTTAGTTATTTATTATTATACTTTATTAATATTATTTATTATTGTATTCTTATTATTATGATTATCTCCATTAACATTATATACATATTTAATTATTATATTTATATTTTGTTAGTAAAATCTAAATGTAAATTTTATTTGTTTATTCTTATTATCAATAATATTAATCTTATCCATAATTATTATTCTTATTTTATCTATAGTATTATTATTGTTTTATTATTATTTTGCTATAATAATAATATATAATATCCTAATTATATTATTATTAACATTTCTATATGTAATATTATTATTATTTATCTCCTATCTATAATTATTCTTCTTATCTATAATCCTATTGTTAATTATTCTTATGTACCACTAATCATATTATTATTATTAATTAATATTTATATTGATATTTATATATTATTGTCTAATCCTTATCTATCCTTATTTATATTATTATTAATATTATTTATTCTTATTGATTGTTTTTTTTTTTTGTAAAGTAGACTAATTCTATTATGGTACAAAATTCAAAAAATTACAACGAGGCGAACCTCGGACTGCACCATCCTGCAGAGATGGATTTTGCATCAGTGTTTACCATGACTTGCCTGCAGTTACAAAATCTAACAGAGAGGAGAAAAAGTTCTGAAACCCAACTATTTTCCGACATACAGATATTTAGCCTTGACCCTTAACCCCAGACTGACTCGATAGTATAGACCTGGACCTTAGAAGCCGCCATTGACATTGCAGGTATAAGCATAGTATAAGACTTGAGGTTGTGCGGCTATAGCCAGCGCAGCAACCATACATAGCGAAAGAGAATTGAAGAAGAAGAAGGGGTATATGATTACTCGACTGAACCACAAAATACAATGCCAAACTCGAAGCCCGGTAACCCAGTAAAGCTGTTCAGTCGTCCACAGAGGTTGATGGCACCTCTTCCACCACGCGGCAGGCGTATGGATCTGGCTCGCTTGAGTCGGTGTGAGGCTCGTCATCGTCTGCAGGTGCACTTGGGCCAGCCACTGCATCAGCTGATACTTTTGCTGCATGGTGCTGCTCTTGTTCAGGAGCGGGAAGCTGAAATGCAGGACCAGTTCTCTGTGCAGGTGACGAGGGAGGCTGTTCCAGAAGTGGAGCTGGAAGCCTGAGATCCGCTGCTGCTGGTCCATGAGCCTCATGCTCACACTTTTCAATCTTAACTGACACATAGTATGTGTCTAAATCCAGAAGACAAGGAAAACTGAAGCGGGAGGAGGGATGGAAGCTGTGACGGCAAGACGGGGTTTGGGCTGGCCCTGGTCTTCTACCTCTTCTGCGATGAGCACTATTGGCATCGTCTGACAGCGAATCAGTGGAACGAGGGACAGAGGCCCGGCCTCTCGTCCCTCCCCGAGACCCACCTCGTCGGCAGTTAGCTCATAGCCTCTCCTTCGGCATTGCAGACTGGGATGGTCGCAGAGGTGGCGGAAGCGATGCAGAAAGGCGAGGGGATGAGGCAGCAGGGGCTTGGTGGCACTGGAAGACCAGGCTGCTGCAGAGGGCCAAGGGATGCAGGGATTGGCAGCAAGAAGCACCCGAGGAAGCAGGAGGGGACTGTGACAATCGAAAAGCAAAACCCAGCACGCAGACCAGGAAATGTCGGAAAATCCAGGTGATAAAACTAGCTGAGGCTTGAACGCAGGCCACCAGCAATGGTAATTGGGCACAGTGAGCGGACAGGGAAGAACAGGGGGCTGGTGAATTACATCGCCGCTTCTAGCACTCGAAACCTGCCACAACATAGATACACTAGACCAACAGTAAACCCAAATGAGCCATAAACAATGCGTTACCTTGCTGCATATGCCTTGATTATAAGGATGAGGTGGACGGCTAGCCATGTGCGAACCAGAGGCTGTCATGAATTTCCCGGAGGGCTGAAGAGCCGACTTGATGCGAGGAGGAGGTGACATAATGGTTCGAGTGCCTTGGAGGAAGGATCGCGAAGGATTAATAACTCGGCTAAATAAATGCATGTGATGCGTGGCGGGTCTGGGCTGCCACTTGCCCGGTGGGTAGCCCGTCCCCAAACCATTAAACCTAACTTGCACCCGCATCCGGGGTTCTTATTGATTGTTATTCCTCTTCTTATTTATATTTATTATTATTAATTATTATTTATTAATATTGTTGATTAATTAATTATATGTTAATATTATTATTTAAGTTATTCTTAATAATAATATT
>APFE030443997.1:64787-95123 GCA_000404065.3 Pinus taeda | reverse complement strand
TATTTTTATTTTATTTTATGTTTTCATTATTTTTTTTAAATTTAATGTTTTTCAAGGTCATGATAAGATATTTTACGCCATTATTTCGAAATGTTGAAATTTTACTTTTGAAAAAAAAAAGTGTTCTCTCAGTATTAACACTTTTCGTTTTGAGGGTGTTTTTTGGATAATTTTTGCGCAAAAAATTGGTTTTCACTGTCATTTTTAAAACATGTTGAAAATTTACCCAAGAAAAAAAAGGTGTTATTCCAGCATCAACACTTTTCGTTTTTAGCATTGTTTTTGATGTTTTTTCGGGGTTTTTTGGCCAGAGTTCCTGTTTTGAGTTTATAGTTCCCGTTTCAAAGTTTACATTGTTAATAGAGGAAGAAGGATTTTCTTCAATGAATTGCACTAGGGCTAGAGATGGGAAGGCTAAATTTGGTGGAATTACAACTTCTTTCCCATACACTAAATTAAAAGGAAAAGTACCTATGGAGGCCTTCTGAGTTATACAATCTGCCCATAATGAAAATATAAAAGATTTATGCCAATTCTTTTGGCTTTGATCAACAATTCTTTTAATAATCCTGATGAGATTTTTGTTAGTTGAATCTACTAAGCAATTTCCTTGAGGATAGTAATTTTCAAAGCATTTTAACTTAAAACCTCTCTTAGGAGCAAATTCAACTATACTATTTCTAGAAAAATAAAATGCATTGTCAAAGATAAGCGTGTTAGGTAAACTAAACCTTGTTATGATGAAATGATCAACGAATTCAATAATAGCATCAAAATTTGATACCTTTAGTCGAATTGTTTCTACCCACTTTGTGAAGTAGTCCGTGGCTATGAAGATGTATCTGTGTTGCTTGGAAGAATGTGGAACGATCTCTCCTAAAATATCAAGCCCCCACTGTTCAAATGGTTGCTCAATGTTAACTGGTTGTAAAGGAAAGGCAAGTTTCCTTTGTCTCCCACTAGCAGTTTGGCATATCTTACATTTCCTCATGTAGTCATGGGCATATTTAAACAAAGTCGGCCAATAATATTCAGCGCGTATTATTTTGTGCACTGTAGTATCTCCTCCAAAATGTCTACCTGCTAGGCCATCACGGAGTTCCTGCAAAACTGTTTCTGCTTTAGCTTTTTCAAGGCATCTTAATAAAATCGAATCATAGTTTCTCATGAATAACACTTTATCAATGATTTCATAATGTTTGGCTTTTAACCTCAAGGCAGGTTTGTTTTTGTAACTGAATTCAGGGGGGGGAATATCTATTCTTTAAGTAAAAAATCAGATCAACACATTGAGATTTAGAGTCAATGATACTTATCTCATTTATTTGTATAGTAGTATTTGAATTTTCATGATCTGATATATTGGAAGCTCATGCGAGTTACCTGCAAAAACCCTGTCCCCTAACAATTTCACTGATTTAATATAAATGTCATATTCTTGTAAAGTTGTTACCCAGTTAGCTATTTTCTCTCTTAGTTCCCTTTAAGCTAGCAATTTTCTCACCGCAGAGAATGGGAATATTACTTTAGTGTGTGTTTTTAGGAGGAATGGTCTAAAATGTTTGATAGACTTAAATACAACGAAAGCTTGTTTCTCAACTTCTGAATAATTGAGCTCAGCACCTTGTAAATTAGAACTAAATAAATATATAGGTGCTTCCATCTGCTGATCATTGATCTGTGTTAAAACAACATCATAAGATGATTGAGTGGCTAAAGTGTACAAAATAAAATGACTAGAAAAATTCGAAGTATTCAATGCAGGAGCATTAATAATTGCTTGTTTGATTGATTCAAAAGATTCCCTTTCATTATGTCCCCATTTGAAGACTGGTTTTTTCTTAATCATAGTTTGCAAGGGTAAAACAATGTGAGAAAAATCAAGAACAAACCTTTTTACAAAATTTATCTGTCCCAAGAATGATTTCATAGATTTCTTATTATGTGGTAGAGGGATATCAAAAATCTCTTTAATCCTATCAGGGTCAATATATATCCATTCTTGGATATAATAAACCCTAAGATTTTACCTTCATTAAGAGAAAATAATGACTTTTTAGGATTTAAGGAGATCCCATACTTTTTGCAACATTCAAAGATTTGCTTTAAATCATATAGATGGATGCTCTTATTCTTAGAATAGACAGTTATGTCATCTAAGTAAACAATGACAATTTTATTGATCAAACTTTTGAAAGCGATGTCCATTGCTCTTTGTAAAGTAGCTCCAATGTCTATCAAACCAAAAGGCATTTTCTGATAAGCATATGTTCCCCATTTGGTTCTGAATGTAGTCTTTAATCTATCATCTTGATGTACCAAGATCTGATTATATCCCGAAAAACCGTCAAGAAAAGACATTAATTTTGAGCCAACTATTGATTGAAGTATCTGTTCCATGGTTGGTAATGGGAAATTATCTTTTTGACAAGCCTTAATAAGATTTCTAAAATCTATACAAATCCTAATCTCACCATTCGTTTTCCTGACAGGTACCAAATTTGAGACCCATTTCGAATGTATGACAAGAAAGATTATTTTGGCTTTAAGGAGTTTGTTCAACTCTGATTTGATTTGACTCTCAAGATTAGGGTGAATTTTTCTTAACTTCTATTGGACAGTTTTTTCATTAGAAATCATTGGAATAGTATGTTGAATTATAGAGGTATCATACGTTTTTAGATCCTCATAATTCCAAGAAAAAACATTTCTATATTTTCTTAATAAATTGATAAAAGAAACTCTTTCATCAAGTGAAAGTCCAAGTCCTAGATTGACATTTTGTGGTTTGGCATCAGTGCCAAGGTTTACCAATTCAAATATGAAGGTCGAACTTTGAAGCTTTGAATTAGTGACCCTTTTGAATCTATCCTTAATATAACAAAGATCTTCTAGTTTAGCCACAGATTTAGGAATATGATTTTCATTGTGTTTTTGCTTTAATTGTAGATCATGTTCATTTTCATCAATGATTTGATCTTCATAAGATTCCTCAGATGTTAAGAAATTCAAGATATCTTGATCATGATTGAACACACGCCAATTGGTGATATTATTAGGGATAGATGGTCTAAAAATAAACTTAACATAAAATCTATCTGGACTATAATCATCAGATGGAAGGAGCCTAGAAGCTTACATTAGCCAGGAGATTTGCTGCTACATTTTGTGATCTGGGAATAGGAGAGATATTAAATGCTAGAAAATGAGAAATAAGATATTGAGCAAGTGATTGATAATCTTTAAGATTTCCTGAAAGACAATGAATAGAATTTCTCACCTGTTTTATCACTATTTCAGAATCACCAAACACTTTCAGATATTTCACATTAAGACTTATTGCTTTATAAAGACCTTGAATCAAGGCTTCATATTCTGCAGTATTATTGGTACATTCAAATTCTAACCTGCATGATAACATTGTTTTTTCTCCTTCAGGACTTACTAAAATACATCTTGCTCCTACACCATCATTAGATTTAGATCCATCAAAGTATAAAGACCAAAATAAAGGCTTATCTATAGGTTTATCTACAGTTAGAAGTATTAGTTTGTGAAAAATTCTCAACTTGTGATATGACATTATTGACCAAAAAAGATGATTGTTGAGCATCAAAATTCCAAAAAAATGGTTCAGTTGAATAGTTTCCAAGAATGTTATTATTGAAGGCTATTGGTTCATTATCTTCTTCAAATTCAGTCACTGTGTGAGTCAAGTGTTTTTCACGGTCAATTTTAATTTGATTTGGCTTCCCATTATAAGAGAGCCACATGTGAGACCAATTAGTTGAAATATAACCATGAAGCTTTTCAGACCAATCTCTGCTAAGAATTAAACCATAAAACTCAGTGATGTCAACAATTAAAATATCAATTATTTGAACAACCCTTGGATCAACAGATAATTTGATAGTAATTGAATTTATTTCTCCTAAAACTTGAACCTTTATTTGATCCAATTGAACAATATGAACAACAGACTTTCGAGGCTCAATATTTAACTTGGAACAAACTGATGCTGACATTATATTTGATGAAGCTCCTGAATCAATCAAACAGTTATGCAAATTTCTATTATAAATTTCATATGTCAAAAGAAAAGGAGTATGAGAATTCGATCTGTCCCTAATTAAAATGACATCGACAAAATCTACTTTATTAGATGGTGGTCTACCCAATCCTTTGGTAGCCTTGGATAATACACCAGTTGGAAGAGGAGAAGAAGTTACTGCAATTAATTCGTTAAGCAACAACTTTTGTTGATGTTTGAATTTCTTAAGTTCATATAGAGAAATATTTGCTCGAGTCTTCTTCATATCTTCAATTATGTTATAATCCATGGGGTTTGAAACTACTAGAGTTTTTAATGATGATGGGAGATTGGATGAAGATGATTTTGTTTGAGGTTTTGAAATTGGAGTTTTCTTTACAAGGACTTTCTCTTGTCTAACATGAACTATATTTTTTCTCTTTTGAGATGACTGATTAGGTTATATGGGACCTTTACTTCGGGTACTTACCAGTAGTGCTTCTTGTTCACTTTCATAGTCAGAGTTGGGTAAAATAAAATCCCACATTCCATGACATTCAACTGTTTCTTCCTCCTATATTTCTTCAGCTGATAAGACTGTATCTTCTTCTTTCTAATCATCTAAATCTGATTCTACATTTGATATATTGTTTAGAGGCTAAGGGTTTGTTGTTTGATTTCTTTTGAAATTCCTAAGAGGTCTTTTTGTTGAAGATTCAGCTACTTGCTTTTTTATCTCTACTTTCTCATTTGACATAGTTTTAAGAACCTTTTGTAGTCCTTCCATATCATATGGATCTTTGTTTGCTTTCTTCCTTGCTTCATCTTTGAATATAACCTTTTTAGTTTTCCTATCTTCCTATGCAATTTTCTTATCTAGAGCTACTATTCTTTTTTCAATAGATAATGCTTCTTTTAAATTTTCTAAAAGAGTTGGCTTATTTGCTCTATCCACAAAAATAACCATATTAGAGGGTAATGCTGAAATATACCATTCAATTTGTACATCTTCACCAAGTCGTGAGTCATTTGGGATTTTGCACAATAATTTGTTAAATCGTGAATTGAAATCTTTGACTTTTTCATAAGGTTTAATCTTGATATTTGAAAGATCATTAATCAAGACAGTAGTTGTTCGATCATCACCAAATTTGGACAAAAACTATTTTTCAAACATGTTCCAACTAGTGATAGATGCTAATGGAAGGGAAAAATACCAAGAACTAGCTGACCCTTGGAGTGTGTAAGGAAACAATCTAACTACACAATCTTCCTGAGTAACTCCATTGAGATTGATGGCTAACATGAAATTATTTAGGTGTTCTTCAGTTGATGATCCATCATCTAGATTGTATTTAGGAAGCCATCTTTCATGGTGTTAAGGAAGATCATGTAAGGGTGTTGGCATCTACACAGCTCCAGAATTTGTCCAAGGTATTTGTGCCATATGATCTTGAGGAAGAGTTCGTGTGGGTGATGGAGGTGTTTGAAGTGAAGATGAAGGCAATAGAGTAGATGAGGAGGTAGATTGAGAAACGGGGATGATGATAACATGATTTGAAGGAGAAGAAGATGTTTGTGGAGGTGAACTGGATACCATCTCACTAGTTAAAGATTGTGACTTGGGCTTATTAGTATTTTTCTTATAAGGTGGAAGGGGTAATTCAACAGGAGGAACAACAAGTTTTTCACTCTGAGCACGAGTCAAGATCCCTGTTGGTTGTAAGATTGAAGTAACACTTCCTTTAGACGCTTCAATTTTTTCAGACTTCTTTGCTGAAATTGAAATTTCTTCCAATTTCTTGATCAAGGATTGAACTTCAGGGGATTTTGGATTATAATCTAAAGAGGGTATTTTAGAAATTACACCAGGAGATTTTGGAGGTGACTACTCAACTTCAAATCTTGAAGATGAAACTTTAGATGGTGATCTAGAAGTTGCAGGTGTTTTTGAAGGGGATTGACTTCTTGAATGGATTTTAGATTTAGATGGAATTCTTCTGGCCATTCATAGTTTCCCTCCTTCTAGTGCCAAAAATGTTGATTCCTCAAAAATCATTACACCAACATTGGGGGATAACTACCTCGTCTAGACCTTAATATAGCTCCTTTTCCATTTGGTGTGGTGGCTCCGATTGGATAGTATGGGACCAGTTTCCCAATAAGGTATGATTTTATGAATAAATGTTTTAAATGTATAAAAAGATGATAGGTGGTTTAATCTATAAGCTCTAAAATATACAAATATATCTATATAACCTGGGTAACCTCACAAAAATGTGTTTCTTGATAATTCCTAGCAGATAAATGATAATATAGATTATTCACTCACCTACAGAAAGATGCATTTAAAAGATGATTACTTTGCATAAGAAATTAAACAAAGTAATGTGAAAACATATCGCATATCATAATAATATTAATCATTGAAATATGTATACAAAATGAACAATTCTATATCATTCGAAAGTGAAATAATACAGAGCTATTTTAAACATGAGCATATATCAACAATAATAAATCAATGGACTGCATGATTACATAAAACAAGACGAAAAAAATAATGATAAAAGTACCATATATGTTTGGGCCTCTTTATCAAAATAACAGTATGGTTCAATCTTATTATTCTGAGAAATCCAAAAAGATACAAAAATGCAAGTCTTTATGAAAATCCTTTACAACAAGTCTGAACCTCGATCCAAATCCTTTATAAAAAATAAATTAAGAAGTGCAGAAGTGAAAACTTCTCAAGTCTAGTTTTATACAAATTGAGGACCCTTTCTAAAATGACGTGAAAGGGTCTTTATAGTGAAATTAAAAACAATATATCCATAAAAATTGGTGAGAGTTGTTGGAACTGTCTTCATCAAAATATGGGATTTGAATTTCAAAAATAGAATTGCGATAACCTTTGAAGAGATTCATTGCATCTATTTTTTCTCTTGTAGCTTCAACTGACAAATCGAAAGCATTTTTTGGATCTTTGGAGGATGACTCAACCTGGTGTGTAATTGACCTACGTATGTGGCATCTGAGAGCTTGGGCATCATTCGATCAACGAAATCAACAAGGTACTTGATAGTCATCTGTTGACTGTGTGGTTCGACCAAAAAGGACGAATACGCATCCCAGTTAAGACTTTGTACTCTGTTGAGTTGCTCTTCCTTTGTGTCCAAATCTTTCTTCCATTGCTTCTCTAAGACTTTCGCCTTTGGAAGATTTCCCAAGGATCAATCAGAAATTAGATTGACACTATATAAGTTATCATTCACCAGCTCAATAACATTATTCATTATAGCTTTGGCCTTGGATGTAGCTCTTTTTGTCTTTATCAACTGTGTTTCCCATTCTGCAAACAATATTTCTTTATGAGATTCTTCAATTTTAAGAAATTTAGCAGCCTTTCCATCTTCAATGCTTTTCCAAGAGAGATAATCTGTGACTTTATCATCTGCAACTTCAAATTCTAACTTGGTATTGACTTCTTGGTCAATCAATGATTTCGTTGTGATGCATAATGGATCAATAAGAGATATTTTCTAACAGAGTAGATGCGGCTGTTGAGATAAAGCTCTATTTGTTTCTAGGGCTTCTTTCTTAAATTCTTCAACCTTAGGACATTCTTTGAATCTTTCCATGGAAAGTTGCAATTGTGTGATTTGCTCTCCCTTAGATTTTATCTCTTGTTGATGTGTCAATTTAAGCTGTTCAAGTTCTTGGGACATCTGTTGTTGTCTTTGAATGTCTTGCTGGTCAATTTTTTGTTTCTACAGGTTCAACTGTTCTTGAAGCTACTCACTCTTCTATTTCTCTACTGCTACTTGTTCTTCAAGCTATTTATTCCTTTGTTTTTCTACTATTGATTTTTCCTCAAGCCGGTTAATCTTTTAATGCTCTACTACCAATTGTTCTTCAAGTTGATAAACCTTTTGATCATTTTATTTGATCAATTGATTTACTTCAGTTTCTTTATCAATTGTAGCTGCTATGTATGCCCCTGCAAATTGAGATAGCTTGGTCAAATCCTTAGAAGGATTGACCTCTGACTCTTTCCGTATAACATTCATGAATTTAGATTGAGGAGCTGTGGATGATGTTTGGTCTATTTTCCTCCTTTTTCTCTGCCTCTTGACTATAGCCCTGTGTTTTGGGCTGTAAAACACATCCAAGGGTGGAATTTCCTCAATGTTCAATGTAATCTCTCTTAAAGGATTTTTAGGGATTATTTCTATCTGTTTTTGAGCTGTGCCTTTGCTTGGTGTCTCTTGAATCACAATATCAGGAACGATGGGTTGTTGTGTTTCAGGAGGCGCTGATGTGATGATGTTTTGAGAATCATTCTGGCTTTTGATCTATTGATCAAATTTCTCCCATTCTTTAATTAATATGGGATCAATGTGAACATCAATGCTTAGTTGTTCACTGGGCTTATTACTTCTTTCAACTTCTCTAGAAATATTTTCAATAACCTACTCTTTGTTGTGCTCTGCTTGTTGAATGATTGGTGTAGTATTTAATAAATCTGGAGGTACCATCAGTAACCTCTATGTCTTGTATTTAATGAATTTGTCCATTTTCTCGGCCCCCAATTTGAATAATTCCAGATGACTTACTGTTGAGAATAACTTTGCTGAAGTAAATAGGTCATCAAATTCATCTTCCTCATGTATGAATTTATTAAGTTTCTTCTGAGTGGTGAAGTTGAAAGCGATCTTATTTGGATCATATTGTCTTTTAGGGATAACAACTAAGCTCAGATCCTCTGTCTTCTTTGCTTCTTTCTCGGCATGTTTAAATTCATGTAATGAGTAGGTTCCGTAGCGAAGAGGAAAGGCAAACCATAACTATTTCCTGGAGTCTTTAAGATTTCTAGTCATCCCTTTTTCCACTATCTGGTAGGCTACTTCCCTGGCTAATAGCTTATCTGGAATGTAAATTGGAAGGACATGAGGATTTGTAATGTTGCCAAAAATCTTGACATAGGTGAAACATTTTTCCCCAAACCAACTATCGATTGAGGTTAAATCAGTGCTAGCCTCGTCAGATAGTCGAGGGGCAGGTTTATTAAATATGGCTTGATGGATAGGTAGGATGAAACCATGGTAAATTCTGTACACATGATTCTTGTATTTGGAATTCCATAAATGTTTATGGTAAATATGAATGGGGGTTGGGTGCTAAGCAGTCCATTTCCATCCTAAGATGGGGAAGTCAAAATTAAAACAAATTGTATCGACTATGTAAGCACTCATATAGAATGGGGGCACAATTCTGGTAGTGACATTTCTCTTCTTCCTATAATCCAGTATTTGACTAGCCATTTTGTCTGACATGATAGTTTCCCAATCCATAACAAAGGAGTTTACCGTTGCTTCTATCAATGGAACCATTTCAATAGAAAACCTAGCAGAATTGGGGCTTCCAAGGAGTCTACATATCATAGTAGCAGCATAACAATATGGAGATGCTAAGGAGTCCATAGAATAAATACCGGACGATTCATGTTTTTGCTTGTTAGGAAAGTGTTTCCATTGCCTGATTGGGTTTGAATCAATATGATTCTCCTTCACGAAGGCTTCTAGGAATGCTTTGTTGTAGTGTTGTTGGGATCTGGCAAGTGATACATTCTCTTTACGTCTTCAGGTTTGAAGGATCCAAACATCCTTCCATCAACTGTGAAGAAAGCTCTATCTGTTATGTTAATTCTCTCGATTACCCATCTTACCATATCATTATATGGTAAAACCTTTGCACGGGCTGCTATTCAATGGAGGAAAGAGCTGGCCAAATTGTTGAGTGTGTTTTCTGATCCCTCAATTCCATTAGTTGTTCCTTCTTATTCTATCTCCTTAAGATCTTCTTTTTTAATCAAAGAATATATGCCTTCCCACGAGATCTTATCACATCCTTTACATGTAGTATTTGAGGTTAATACCAACTTTCCTTTTCCTTATTCCACTGTAAGTGGAATCTTTATCTTTCGAGCTTTCTTAGACATCTTAACTGACTGCAAAATTCTAGATTTACTCTGCAAAATGACAAAGATGAGCGAAGCAAGAAATTTTTTTTGAAAGCAGCCAATACAACTAATTACAGACTAAAATCAAAGTAACACACATTAGATGCAAAGTATTTCTTATTGTACATTGCTGTGAAGGATGAAATCATAAAGGATTGCGATCATAACTGCCTCTTAATGCTTTATCGTAACCCCATAACATGAAACTTTAATGTTGAATTAATATATATTGCATCACAAGTTTTCCAACGGTCCTCTTAGAATAGGTGCCATAATTCTACTATTTTGTGATTTCGATTGTATTATTTTAATATTTGTAGAGCCATCACATATCGCAAATCAGGAGTTACAAACACTATATTCCAAAGAGTTCTTTGAATTGTTGCGATTGCGATGAGTTGTCATGTATAGTTCACATCACAAAGTTTCAATGGAGGGGTTTCAATGCTTCCCTTCGGATCGGCGATATGTGATATGCGAAATCTTTATCGCATCACAAGGTTTCAATGAAATGTCATAACTTATTCGTTAGGATTAACGATATGCTAAATGTGATAGTTATATCACATTGCATGTTTATAAATGGATCATTTCACTTTAAAACTTTACGATGAGGAATTTTGCGATGACCTTGATCGCATTGCTTACTTTTCTAATGGATGTATATTGGCCTCTAGTGATTGTGATTTGCGATAAGTGGTTCCAAAAACTCATAAAAGCAATATTACATGAAAAGTATGAAAAAAATCTATTTTAATTAAAAGGTTTTATTGCTTTTTATAATCTAAAGGGGCCCTATTTTATTATTTAGCATCTTTAGACTAAGATTAAAAATTTAAAATGGGGGGGGGGTTGTTGTATAGTACAACAGGCACCTAGGGCAAGCAACAAGGATGAAAACCTGTTGGAGGTAGACTAGTTGTTTCAAAAAGAAAGAAAGAAAGAAAACAAAAAAAGAGAAATGAAAACTGTGAAAATATTGTTTGCGAGTCAGCAAGAGGACAATTGGAGCAACAAGAGAGGATCAAAAGGGACCTATCCAGTTCATGTTTTTATTTCTCCATCATTCCCTCCATTTTTCTACTCATTTAGCTCAGTTTGCAAGGGTTTTGTGTTTTCTACAGGATTCCCTAAAAGCCTACACGATGATGCTCTAGGAATTACAGTGGCTTGGGAATCCCAAAGGAAGTGACCCTGGAGCAAGGGGATGACCTGCTTATGTAAAAAAAAACAAATTTCTACTTCACCATCTCATAACCATGCCTCTCTCCACCATGATCACCCCTGCATTCATCCAATAAAGTCAATTTCAAATATATATATATATATATATATTATATATCTATATTATATATATTATATATATATATATATATATATTATATATATTATATATATATATTATTTTTACTTACAATTTTCAAAAAAAAAAACATAGATAAAAGAGGATGAAGATAGAGAACAAGGGAACACCATCTAAAATCTATACCTCTCATTCACCAATCCCTAGACCCCTTCTCTACCCATGCCAACCATCCTCATGCTCCAGAAGTGAAAAATGATTAGAAAATTTTGAGGGAAAGGCAATTACGGGATATCATGTAGGAAATCCTGTAGCAGCCTATCCCACAAAACAAAAAAATCACAGGTTGCAATAAGCTTAGTAGTAGCATCAAGATCATCAACATCAACACCTAATACCTGCACATCAAGGAAAAACATCAGAGGAAAATAAAAAAAGAAAGAGAAACACATGCAGCAAATACACAACAAGGACTTCACTCTTTTAACAAACAACATCAAAGCATCATTACCACAGGTAAGTATCTCTCTTCCACTCTCTCATTAGCATAATATGATCAAACATGAAAATTTGGGAAAGAGTTGTTTATATAAGCAAAAAGTGGCTAGTTAACTTGGCCACCTTTGCTCAGTCAACGAGGAGAAGAAAATTAGCTCTATCACATGTGGTAGTAGTCAAGTCAAGAGAAAGGAGAGATGAGGTTGAAAGTGGTTAAGATACGGATACCCGAAGTGGGATTTGATTATGAGGTAAGGATAATGATGATGTGGTAGTGGGACCAACGGTCCAAAAATGGATACTCGTACTTCGACTGCTAGCACAACATCCCACTCAAATCACCCATATGAGGAAATAAAATGTTGATTCTCATGCATAAAGGCATTCACATTCTTGAGGCTACACACTAGCAAAGTTGCTCTGGCCCTCAAGTAGTATACAAGAAAGGCATAATTCATTTTTTCCAGTGCAGGAGCACCTATAGGATCCTACAGGAAATACTACAAGATCCTACAGGATACAGAAGAACACCTACAAGATTGGCAATGAGCAGTTTTAAAAGGGAAAAAAAAAGGTTGGCTTCATCAGAAAGTGATAAGGAGGTAGGAGCTGAACTTTCTCACAATTTCAAAGTAAAAAGCACATAGAAAAACCTTCTATTTTGTTGGAAAATATTGTAGTCTAGGGAAAGTTTCCATAGAATTTTCATTTAAAATTTCTCATCCATTAGAATCTATTATCAGACATATACAACCCTCCATCCATCAAAGAAAAATGATAGGGGATTTAATAAGAGGGAACCCTTCAATATAGTGAGGATTCATCAGCACCCTCCTGTACTAGAGATATTCACAATGCACAATTGGATGGGTTTCTTTGAAAAAATGAGGGGATATGATGATGAAGTGACCAGAGACTTTTCTCTCTCCCTCATTCCACTAACTAGGACCCATGCCACTATTGTGGTGAAAGGCCTCTCTATAGAACTCACCCCTGAAATCATAGGCAAAATCACCACCCTTCCTTTAGGAATGCCTTGGAGAAAGGAGGATAAGGGTAATAGCCAAATTGCAAAGAAGAAATTCTTTTTAGAAGGAGAGGAGGCAATGGAAAACAAAAATGGGGTCAGAAGAGCAAGCTTACCATACCCTACTTCCTTCTTTAGTCAGTGATAGATATGAGCATTAAGGTGTAGGAAGGAAATCATCAACAGCTAGCCCATCATGGGTTAATTAGACTTATCATAGAAGATTCCCTCCAAAACCTGAGACTCCCAATCACATGGGAAAATTTCAGAGACATGCAGACAGAGGAAGACATAAAATCCCTTGAATATGAAAAGACCCCGACTGCCAGTGAAAGGGAGGAAGAAGAAATAGAGAGGGATGAAGAGGAAATAGAGGAGGAAGAAGAGGAAGAAAAGGAGAAGGAAAGTGGTGAAGAGATAGAAGTAGATGCAAAGGAGGAAACTGATGAATAGAGTGAGGAACTAGAGGGACAAGAAGAGGAGGATGAAAAGAGTGAAAAGGAAAATGGATAAGGGAAATAGAAGGCAAGGAAGAACAAAGGTCTAAAGTGCAAGGAAAATAAGGAGAGGAATCACCCAGGGTATCTCCAAAACCCACTAAGAAAGAGGCAGCAGCTGCCCTCACTACCCTTGGTACCCCTATCAAGCAAAAAGGGAAGAGACAAATCCCATTGTACTTTAGGATGAGAAAAAGTACAATAATAAGGCAAGGAAAACCTCAAACTCCCACTAAGGTTCCTATTCTCATTGAAGACTCACCAAAATAGCAAGAAACATTAACTCCTTTTATGAAAAATCAAGGAGAAGGATCACTAGGACAAGCCTCTCCCAAGTCTCCTATCACTTATGTTAGGAGGTATATCACTAGATTTGCCTCATCCAAAGGGAAAGGCCTCCTACAGGATACATAGAAGGACCTACAGGAAGTAGAGGAAATCTTACAGGAAACTCTGCTAAACCTACATGAAAATAAGAAATTGGACAAAGAAGGGAGTATGCATCAAGAAACAAAGAAGGAGGATCCAGAGCTGAGGGAACCTAGTCCTCAACCTAACCTTGACTCCTACAATAGGTTCATTGAAGGGGGTAGGGTCATTCCACATAAATTTTCTTTCCCCTTATTCTTTGAGCTTGAGAAAGAAAGGGAAAGAACACATAGATGGATGCAAATTACCATATCTAAAGGGGTGGAGGACATAGATCACATGGAGGAGAAAGTAAAAGAGATGGGAAGAAAAATGAGCAGCTCGAGGGATAGAGAAGCAATGATGAAAGCTCAGTTGGAGGCATAAAATGCATGGTTAAGAGGACAACTACAAGAGAGAGAGAGAGAATCAATTGGCATCCATGGCTAGTCTACCCTTGGAGGAAATCCAGTGTAGGATGCCAGCAAAGTCCTATGCATTGTAGCTTAAGGAATAGTGGCTGCAGTTCCAAATCAAGACTTTAGCATAGAGAGACACTATGCCCTTCCAGGATTATATACAATTCATTGATCTTTGTGATCAGAGCACATTGAAGGATAGGGCTAAAATGCCTGAGTTCTACCTACATAACTTAGGCTTGACAGATCTAAATGTGTGGGACCCTAATTCAAAACTAGGGGACTTACATTTGATGGCCTTGGAATCATGGATGAATCATGAGGAAGCAAGGGTTGTAGAAATGAAGAAAGTAATGGCAAGGGAAGAAACATAACCCCTCATGATAAGAGCTGAGCAATCAAATCCAATGGCTATCTTCAGCACCCATAACTTGATTGCAAATGACCCTCAACTTGCATCTAGGTACCTTGCTGCTCAAGAGCAAGCAATCACACACATTGAGGAAATGTTTAGGCTATTAGGGGATGACATCATGCAATATTGACAAAGGAGATGGAATACTTTGCCCTACAGCTTGAAAATCAGAGAGTACCATTCTCCTTAGAGAATGAGAGAAGCACTGAATAGGGCACCCATCTACAAGCAAGCTCTTTAAAGACTCAAAGTAAATTGGATTGGCTTGAGACTTAGTCCACCACTACTCTTGGGAATGTTGCAAGGAAGGAAGGAAGAGGAAGAAAGAAAGAAGTGGGAGGAGATAGAAAGGAAGGCAAGATTCTATACACAAGAAGAGGAAACTACAATAGAATCATGGGATGTCAAGGAGACCACTACAACAATGAAAGACATGCATATAGATTGAGTTTCTCAGAGGATGAGCAACACTTTCAGTAGGGGGGTGAAGATGAGCACCATCATTGGGTAACTATATGGACATTAATGCACCTCCTAGCTTATTCAAATAAACTCTTCTCATAATTTATTACATGTTTTGATTGTATTTTGCTTAATGAGATGAGTCAAAGTGAGATATTATGCATAGTGGACTAATGTGAATTGATTGTATGTTTTTGAGAGAAAATCATGGAAATTTTGGCTAATTAAGGGTTGAAACTTGAATGAGAAAAGGAGGAGAGATTGTAGGAGGTAGATCCTCCTCATTTACTCCCTACTCATTTGAATATTCCTCCATCAATCACACTAGATCAAAGTACAAGCATCCAAGTCATGGAGATCAAAAGGCAGCCGAGCAAGTGAAAGTAAAAGAGCTAGTTTATCTCAAGTTTGGGAGCCGAGCCTTCCTAGATTTAAGGAATTAGTTGGAGACTTCAGTTGTATAAATAAGGAAGTCTAGAGCCTCATTAGGATTCAAATTTTTGTTATAAAAACACTAGTCATTTCTGAGTTCAAGACTTGTGGAAGACATTGTTATGTAATTTTTTGATTTGATAATGAGAATGAGTGTTTCCTTGATCCAACACTAAGTTGACTTAGAGGGTTGAAGCTCTTGGGTTAGGGCCCAACCCTAGAAGAAAAGGCTCCTCTTTTTGTATTTGTATTCTTAGTTGCTTTCATAGGTTAATGTTTGATTTGTCTTTAGCATTATTTCATTGCAAGTAGTTGTGGATTTGATTAGTTTGCTTCCATTTGTTCTTTACTTAAGCAGTAGCTTAGAAGAGATAAAGGAAAATCAAAAAGTTGTTAGTAGGTGGATTTGGCCTCACTCCTTCCTTTAGGGATCATGGTCTAAGTAAAGAACCCCTATGCAGCCCAAAAAAGATAGAATTCTGATTTCTCATGGAATTTAGGGTTTTCTGTTACTTAGGCCAACATTTGATGATTTTGCAAGAATAGGATTTAGTTGTCATTTATTCTATCTTCAGTATTACATTAGATCTCATCAAAGTTTCATATTATTTTTCAATTTTTTCCCATGCATGAATTAGGCATCTAGCTCATGAAATTATGTTTTCCTTGGTTATTAAAATCCTTTTAGTTTACATGATTTTTGGATAAATGTCAATGGTTGATGTAGTGCAGGAGTTTCAGAAGTACAAATAGATTTCATGATCAGAAAAATCATCCCAACTTCATCCATCCATGGCCATCACGTTCTCTCCCTAAAACCCTCACCAATTTCATCATTTCACAAGAATACTTCTCCAAGCTTGTTGAGAAAATCCAGCCATCTCACAACTCTGGTTTTGAACTCTGTAGGACTCCTTGGCACTTCCTTGCCTCATTCCATTCACCATCCACCTTCCCTAAGCCTTACATCACCTTCAACATCCCTCCTTTTTCTCTCAGTTGTATCCTATAGGAATACAGGGGATCCTATAGGAATTTAGGACATCCTGTAGGTTGAACTATAGTGGTCTGTTTTGAGGCCAAATTGAGGAAAAAGCCCCTAGGAAGCTAGAAAAGGACCCCTACTTGTCTCCTAAGCCATCTGACCATTCACCATCATCCCTAGGCCACCTGCCACATCACCAAAAGAAGTTAGCTTTCACGCTTTCACATAAAAAAAGGACAAAAAGAAAGACATATTTATTTCGTTCATTTACATACACAACAGTGGAATGTTTGATGTTTTAATTTGTATGCCTAGGACAATAGGATTGCATACATGTTAACTTAGCATTCTTTTGAAGCAAAGTCTCTTAGCAGTTCATTAGAAGAATGGTGTGTTTAAGCATTTGATTTCAGTCTTTTCCCTTACTTTGGTAGTGTTGGGAGCGGGATCCCCCAAGGGTAGTTTTGGGGCTAAAAGCCCATGTTTGAGTCAAATTTTGTAATAAAATGGTAAAGTCTCCCATTTTTTGGTCGTGGAGCACGAAGGTGTCATGTGTCATAAAGGGTAGTCCGCCCTTAGTTTTGTAAAGTAAAGTCGGCTATAAGATATCTACCCATGGTCTGTGGACCATTGGATTGTATAAAAAGAGCTAAGCTCTGAGTAGTTTTAGAGACATACAATGTAAAAGAGTTGTAGCTCTAAAATAAGAAGTCTAAGTCTTAGGTTGTAGTGTAGGTAGAGGCTCTACAGCTAATTGCACAGAGACCTAGGATAGAAGTCCGCAGCTGAGTGCGCGGACCCCTACAACTGTGTGCGCAGGGAAAACAAATTTTGTAAGAACCTCGAAGATATCAATAAAGACAAATATTCGACAATTCCTGTGTCTTTGTTCTATTAATTCATCTTGATATGTTATGTATGAACCTCCTTTATCATGCTTATGTGATGTGCAAATGAATGCAATTATGTTGAATAATTGAAAGAAATTTCAATTATTTGTTTACACAATGTTAACTATAATTATTTGATAAGATAATAAAGTCACTTAGATTAATTGGGGAATCTGCACGGCACGCTACCATAGCAGTGCGAAAGTACTTGAGTAGCAGGCTAGGGCTGCACGAAGGTCGATTATACCCTTTCATGGAGGTATTGAAGGATGGAATAAAGGGCTCATCTTGCAAGCCCTAGAGCAAGGCGACCTATGCGAAGACAGGGATAGAGGGAATCAAACGACATCACAACCATATCAGGATGCAGAAACTTGGTTCCAACATCCCTCCATACTGCTTCAGGTGAGACTTCGGTCTACGCTTTGCAGGCTGATGCCGAAAAGGCTAGTAGTGTAGGGATTTGTTTCGCTAATTAACGCTGAACCTGGGTCAGGACCCCTCAAGCCAACAAATGGTGCCATTGCCGGGACTAGAATTTGCATAAGAGATGTGTGATTTCGTATCACTGGAATCCAACTAAGAAGGAGATTGGATACTGGTTGGATAAGAAGATCCATGAATTCGCGGCATAGGAGAATAGAAACTTGCGACTGACAAAAGAACATTGGCTGGACAGATACATGTATACAGATATCCACGAGATATTTTTCTGCTCCTTTTCGATTGAGCTATATGAGTGGATCGGGAAGCTAGTAGATAGCCAAGGAAGGTGGAAAATTAACAGTCATATTTTGTGGACCCCAGAGATAGTGTGAAGGTTGGAAGCTTCAGAGGATAAGATCGCTCGCGCTGTCGATCATTGGCTCGATTGCGTCATAGGAGGATTTGTGACTGAATTTGCGGTCGACACCTTAGTCAACTACAACAAGGCAGAGTGGCATTTTTTCAAAGGATTGCAATGTAAGTACGTGAAATATTTGAATACCTGGCTTAAAATGTTAATGTGTGAAAAATAGGTTATGCAACTACCTTGATGTTCAGAACTACGTGAAGTAGAAAAACCTACAGGAACGAAGGAAAAAAGGGTCCGGAGTATAGTTCATTGATTTCACCTCCATGAGGTGATGAAGAAGGGATAGCAAAGGTTTCTTCATGAAGTGCTATTCAGTTAATAAGACAAGGATTTCCGCGAATACCACCTCCACCCACACCACCTCTAACTTCACCACCATGGCCTCCAGCTTCACTCGTACCACCTCCACCTCCACCATAGTTCAATATGGAAAACTCAATGAAGCTGACTTTGTTCAATGGCTTGGGAAATGAAGACCCATGCCAATTCTGGTTCGTTGTAAAAGCTGTATGGTAAGCTTAGGGCATTACAGATGACAACATGAAGAAGGCGACATTGGTTAGCACTCTGTAGGATCACGTACTAACCTAGCATATCAAGTATGCTAATGATAACCTGAATGCTAGAATGGCAGACATCCAAACATCACTAAATAGAGAATTTACTAGGCCTAAATCTTAAGCACAGTCTATTGTAGGTTTCAAATAAATCGTGATGCAACTAGGCGAGACGCCTTGGGAACTATATTAGAGTTTGAAGTGTACAATATGCGAAGCCAACATGAATTTTACAGACGGACAACATTGCGAGTGGTTTTTGGTTTCGTTACTACCACACTTAAGGGGCGCGCTGTTGTAGCAGAAGATAAACACTCAGGCAGAGGCCTTGGAGATTTACATGAGACTACATGAAACTCTGATGCAAGATCCAAATCTGGGGGTTCAACAAATCCATGCGGAGTTGAAAATTATTTGCCTTGAGATGCAAAGCTTGAAGCAAGACAGGACAGTTCAGCCACAAGTGCGTGAAGAGGTATGGTGTCTGAACTGCAAAAGTTAGGGACATGACAAAGATTGTTTCCTAGTCTTTGCGAACTATATTGCAGGAGGGGGAACGATGCCTCTAAGGCCAGAAGCTCAAGTAGGACCTAGCGTGGGGCCTACATTATGGTGCGCTATTTGTCAGGTAGCAGGAAAACATGCCATGGATAATTGTCACTTGTTCCAGAAGTTTGCACAGACATCGCAACAACTATTCTGCAATTTTTGTAAGTTGGTAGGACATGATGAGCGTAATTACAGGAGTTATGAGTTGATTATGGATAGAATACTCACCTACAGGGTTCAAGCTAAAACGCGACCCCCAAACCAGAGCATAGGGATGGCGTGAACAGGATCTTAGGGGCGTGGACGAGGTCGAGGTGGAGGAGGACCTGGAAGAGGTCAAGGAAAATTGATTTGCTACAATTGTGGAGGACTAGGACACTATGCCCGCGATTTCACTAACCCAACACATCCATCATGCAAGTATTGCATGTTGTTTGATCATGAAACGAAAGACTGTTCTATGCTGATAGCTAGGACACGTGACAAAGGGGCACTACCACCTACGCTGACTCAGAACCTACAGATAATGACGTTTGAGCTGTGCGAAGAGGATCCAAATGTAAATAAAGTGTTGAGAAGTGGAATCATGACAAGAGATGATAAGGAGAAATAGCCAAAAGACAATACATGGGTTCACAAAGCTCTAGCGAAGGAGGCTGAGTTCGATTTGGATTGTGCACGTGAAACCTTCATGGAAGCTAAGAAGAGCTTCAATGAGGCCTCCACCTGAGGAAGAAAGGATAAGCTTGAGCAGGAGATGAACCCCTCTATGCTCGCAACTTTCTTGGAGACTTGTATGAAGTTACTGCACGATCGTAATGCTGTGAAATGGTTACAAGAGCTCATCAATAGATGCACTGGAACTGCGACAGATGAGATGTGTGTAATACGAAAGATTGGAAAGCATAAAACAAGAACATGATGGGAGATGAGACTGATGGCACAGATAGGAGAGTATGAAATGGATCAGGTTATTTTAGACCTAGGGTTAGATGCGAATGTCCTACCAAAGAAGACTTGGGAGCGAATGGGGAGACCCGCACTACAATGGTGTCCAATTCATCTGAGGATGGCAAATCGGCAAAAGATCATCCCCATGGGGCAATTGCAGGGGTGACTGTGGTTATTGAAGGTGCGAGTGTACTGGCCGATTTTGAAGTAATAGAAATAGTGGAAGACAATAATCCCTATCATGCGCTCCTGGGAATTGACTGGGTTACTGATATGAACGGAGTAATCAAGCTAAAGAAGTGGAAGATGATCTCTGAGAAGAAATCACTACATGTAATAGTACCCCTAGATCCTGCTGAGGGATCACGCTATACTGAACTAGTCCGCGATTATGAGAGTTATGACGATTTGGACTGTATCTGTAAGATAATAGCACGAGACCAAGATTGGGTGAATCCCACCACAGATGGACGAATTACATGGGATCACGAGGGTTCCTGCACTTCGGACTCTGATGAAGAGTTAGAGTGCTGGCAAAACCAGTTACATGAAGTGACTACGTTGAACTGCAACATGATGACTCGATCGCTGCGTTGTGTGTCCTCAGAGGTAAGAAATCTGCCTACTTATGATGGTGTGAATGAGGTAGATATCTTTTTGGATGCATTCAAAAGGGAGGTACCAAAAAAGCAGCAATTCCAGGCGTTGGACTGGGCACTGTGCACTATGCCTGCAAGATGGTGGGGTATGCAGAAGGGAAGCTTTGATGATTGGCGTGAATGTAGGAGGATGATGAGAACACGATTCATGAAGCCTAAGATGCGAATGACAGACAAGTACAATGGGAAAGATGATCCGTGCGCGCATTTGGCCAAATGGACCTAGGCTTATGGAGAAAAGCCCTAACCTGAATGGGTGCACTTGTTCTGTCACACCCTGGATATTGTCCCGATGAACTGGTATGTAGAAACTGAGCTCCGCCATGGGACAGGAAAATGGGATATCCTGCACGAGGGATGTAGTGCACACTCTAGTTTCTTTATCCTAATATGACATTATCTTAGATAATTTATTCTTTGAGGACCTCAGGTTGAGGATCTGGACACATGACTCTATTATTAGTGATTGTGATATTAGTGGTTGTGATGTTTATGTATGTTCTCCATTGACATTATGATGATGATAGTATTAATGGTTATGCACATTCTCTATTGATATTATGATGATTGTTTCATAAATGGTTATGTTTGTTCTCTATTGAATTTATGATGATGATAGCCCTGATGATTAGTTCTGGTGCACAATGAACAATGATGTGAATGACTAGGTGATGTGCGATGATGTTATTATGACAGAGGCTAACACTGAGAAATCTTTTTACTGATGATTATTGAGTATGGCAGGAAACCACCAGAGGCACTCGCATATGGCGAGTTGACGACACTTGATTTGATGAAAATTTGTATTATTTTGTCTTTGAAATTCTAAGTCAATTTTGAAACCTGCTATATATATTTATCTATATTCTAATGATATGTTAGTGGTTGCAAGCATAGATTAGTTGCTTGGCCGAATGAATCACATATGGTTAATGGGGTTGTACAAGTGGATGGAACAACATGGGAGGGGTAGGACATTGTCCTTGATCTCACCCACTAGCACTCCCGCCATGACTTGGGCTGGAAGGGTAGAAACACCTTCTCCTTGAATATCACGATGCCATGAGGGCAGGTCCCAAAGTTGGGTTGCTCATGAGGATTTTACCAGGGGGTGCGCATTAAGGCGGATTCCTTGATCCCCAACACCATTAGTCTCACTATAGCAAGCAACATAAGAGATGATAGCGGTCTATGATGTTGCACCTATACTTTCCCCTCGTAGTCACTGAATTCTTGAAGGGCAAGTAGCGTGGAACCCTTGGAACTTCAAGGGAATTTCTTGAAGGGAAAGACCAACTTGGCACCCTTGGCATCATAAATAAAATGTTAGGTGTGGCACCCTTGGAACTTCAAGGGAATTTCTCAAAGGGCACGACCAACTTTGCTTCCTTGGCATCACAAATAAATTGTTAGGTGTGGCATCCTTGGAGCTTCAAGGGAAGTTCTTGAAGGGCACGACCAAACTTGGCACCCTTGGAATCATTAAAAATAAATTAATTGATAAATATAATCAAGAAATGAAAACTAGGTGTTATAGACATATTTTGGCACTGTAACCTCAATCATATATGTCCATAAACCAAGGGCTTATGAGTCCCTAAAAGTGTTCTTTCATACCCTAAAGGAACAAGGTTAGCTGATTATATCAACTCCCAGAAGTTCTCCACAGAAAACTGCTCAGAACTGGTCAAAATTGGACCATACAGACTGCTCAGTGAAAGGGTGCGATGCATCTCACCTGCCACATGCAAAAAGTGTGATGCATACTGAAAAGCCCTTCTGTAGGGTGCGATGGGCGAGAGTAGACAAATGGTAGAGACAGTTTACAAGGTGGATGATCATGTAATCTTCTAGAAACTTCTCCTGTGACACTTTCCTCTCTGAATTCGCCCAGGGATGAGTAAGAGATCATGAATCTCCAAGTGGAACAAAGAACTATCAGAGAGAAGACACTAATCAAAATCCCAGACGCTAACTCACCCCCCTGCAATCATCTATATATGGATCCCTCATCCCAGGGATCCAAAGGCTGGAATTTTGCATCTTGTAATGAAGTGTTGTTGGTTTCCTGGTGGAACATCATAATGTTGGGTGATCTAAGCTTTTCATGAGGTGAATAAGGGCTTTCATGCTGGGAGGATGACGCTGGGTCAGATCAATGGGTTGTAATCTTCTCTTCTAATCTTTATATCAATAAAGCTATTCAAGTTTTCCTCCACGTTCTTGTATGTTTGATGATATATACATTTGTGTGGTCAATATATATCTGGTCCTATATTGTTTATGATTGTAGATCTATGTACTTTGAAGGTATTATGCTACTTTGACTTTACAGGTACTCTTTGAAGCGGAGTAAGCAAGGAAGGATCGGTAGAGATCCGTCAGAGGGGAGAAGGAACAAGCAAGGAACCAAGCAAAAGATTGAGGTTGGTATTCTTTTCACCTGTCCTATCTACCTCTCATAAAGGAAAACGAAAGTAACTTTAGTTTGTTTGTTTCTAAGATAGTTACTCGTCTTAGTGGGACTAGCAACTCTGCATGGACACTAGATTTCCCGATAACGCTAGGTAAATTTACATCAAGGGTAAATGATGTTAGAAACCGGGGTAATTAAATAAAAAATAAAACTTGGGTTAAGAGGATCATAGGTAGAAATAAAATATATTACCTTAAAAACTCTACCCTTCCCATGTTGGAAAATATTAAGTAGATTATGTAGTTTAATTAGGCAAAATGGGAAACAGGGACATAATTGTAAGGATAAAGATTAATCCTAAACTAATTAAACCTAATTAAGAGAAGAGGAAGGTGAATTAAAACAAGAATAATAAATTAAATTTAGAGAAATGTAGAGAACCTCCATGTGGCAACAACCAACATAAGAATATCCATCTAAGAGATAACTTGAGTTAAATTAGGGAGTAGATAGGGGATCAATTCTTGACTCATTAATTGACTTTCAGTAATGACCACAAATTAAGGAATAAAAACGGGGATAAAGATGCAACTAGGAGAAGAAATAGGAATCTTGTTGAGGTGAGGAAAATATTAGTTTTAAATTAAAATTTAAGTAAATAATTTTGGGAGATCCTTGATGAGAGAGTGACACATGGGTGGGTGAATAATCAAGCTATTGAATTATAAAAAAAATAATTAATTATGCATGACATGCCAAGTGTCACCTATGAGGACTCCTATAAAAGAAGGGGCAAGCCATGGAAGAAGGGACTTTTTGGGGGAACCCTATTGTTGGATGGATGAGACGATGTCAGAGCAGTGATTACGAAACTATAGTGAGTTTCGTGAGGTAGAGGATTTTAGAGAGGGGACTCTTGAGCCAAAGAGTGCTCTCCTCTACCAGCGAGTGCATTCCTCCATTGTACAATCCCATTGCAGCTCAGGGGTCCACGGGGAAGAAGAGTACCCAAGTAGTAGGCTGGGAGGTTAACTGGTGGGTCATCACGTTCGGATCAAGTACATCGTCATTCACTCTCGGAGGTGACCAACAACAAGGGAAGACAAGTAACAACAAATCAAGTGGAGTCTCACCTTCTAGTGAATGGTACATATGTGTTGCAATATTATTTTGTATGATTTCTTTATGGCCTTAGTTAAATATATGTAAATTTTTACGATATGTTCAGTGAACTGAAATTTAGGAATGTGTTAGACAGTGCTAAATAAATTTTAATTCCCAATGTTTTTCTCATCTAGTTGTATTTTATTGTGATTTATTTTAAACATATATAGTATACAAATGGTCCTTACACTTGGTATTAGAGCTATGTTGAACCCTTGAGGTCTATGGGCCCATGCATGCATGACTACTTTTGTTTGCTATATGTGGGTATTTCTCTAAAATGAAATTACTCAAGTTTCAAAAAGAAAATGCAAGGCAATCCAAAATAAAATAAAATTTGAAGATACATTAAACTTAGAGTAAAGTTGTTGAAACAATTTTTGAGAGTGATTTCCTTGAATTTTTGCATAAGAAAAACGAAGCCATCTCCAAAACAATTTGGCATTGGTGTTGTTTTCAATCCCATAAGAATGGATTAACGAAAATTTGAAACTTTCAAGAGGACTGGAATGAAAAAGCATAATGTGGATCACAAAAAAAAAAAATGCAGATCTAGGTAGTTAAGGAATTTTTGTATCATTTTCTCTATATATTCGTGTGGCTATTTTGTGTGACCACTGCAGGCTTAGACACGATATGTGGAGGGTTTTAAAAATGTTTCATTTGTAGGTATCCCCATGAGAGATTTCAGGGAGTCGAATAGAAGAAAGTGTTCCACCCCTCATAGCCTTCACGGCCAGGGTTTGAGTAAAGAAAAATTTTAAGTTTTGAAGCCGTTTTGCTTAGGCCAAAAGGGACTTTCTCCATTTCAAAATCTAGATTGTTTGCAACGAAGAATAATCACATTTTTCACAAAATTTCTTTTAAATTTTTATTGAGAATTTGGCTCTAACGTTACTTGTAGGCCACACTAAAATTTTAATGGAAATCTGTCAGCTGAAGGGCCTCCTTTTCTGTGAAGATTTCTTGTAATAATTTCTCCATTAAAATCGAGTTTTAAATTTGCAGAACTTATCACATTACAAAGACAGGGTTTTACTAAGAGGTTCTCAGAAAATTTGAGAGGGTACTAGATAAATTTCTGAACCTTGAGAATTATTTTCTTTGGGAAGGTCGTGTTCTTTTTTGATTTGAAGCAAAAGGGTTTCTTTCAAAAACTTATAAATATTTTGGCAGGAATTTCCTTTTTTTTGGGTTCCAAGAAGAAATTGTGGCTCAAGAAATTTTTTTGATAATTTTGTGAAGCAGTCGCTAACATACTTGCCTCATTTTGCTACACCACAAGGGGTTTGAAACCAATTTTCATGGTTAAGAATTTTTGTCTTTCTAACCCTTCCTCTTGTAGAGAAAAGATCTGATTAAGTAGACCTTGGTTTGATATTTTTGTGAAGAAATTGAGTGTAGGTGTGATTTCAGGGCTGAGAGATGTTTTTGGAAGGATTTATTTCTCTTTAACTAAATTTTACATCACTTTGCAAAGGATCAAAGCCATTTTTGCCACATCAAATTGTTGAAGAAATTTTCCATTTTTCTCTTTGGCCTAGGGCCGAGAGTGCTTCTTTACAGTGTCTGGTCGTTTGCATTATCTCTGAGGGCTACAGGTTTTGAGACTCTATAAAAATTCCCCCAAGAACTTAATAAAATTCATGCTTGGAGTTGACCGTAAGCATTTGATTAGGAGTTGATCATAATCGTTCTTAGACAGACATTACGCAAAGAGAAGAAGAAAACTAGATATGGGATGTGTTCTATTAAATTTCAATGCAAAATGTATAAAAATTCCTGCTGTTGCTTTGGAAGATTAAAAAAAAATTTGCCTTTGTCTTCAAACATCACAGAGAGAAAACGTTGGACAAACACCTGGTCTCAAAATATCATATTCCAAATTAAATCAGAGGAAAGCAAAGATGGGATCAAAGATATGGGTTATTATAAATTTGTTCTAACGTCTTTAGTGGGTAGTTATAGAAATGCCCAAATCTTTAGAATTCAGCCAACACCCAGTTTCAAATCCTCCATGGCACCGCAAGGAAGCAGACAACCTCGAAATAGAGCTGGAAACCTAGGAAAAATGTTGTGGGCTCTTGGAATTTCATTTCAAACCAAATTTTTTTTTTTAAAGGTCCTATTGATTCCAATGGTCTACTGTAGTCTTGATCATGTTGTTTTCTCATTGGTTGGGTTGAAGAATTGGACTATCCCCTTGATCCATATGCAGGTCCCTCTCATCTGCAAAGTTTCCCTCTTCTTCCCTTACCAGAGGTCTGCGTATCGAATCTTTAGTCTCCGTGTGATTTCATTCCTTAGAGGTCTAGGGTTGAATCTCTAATATCGTCCCACCTCATTTGCCTAACACCACACAATGTGAGTATCTAGCCAAGTACACACAGATTTGCTTGAGATCAGAGCCAACTACACTCAGCCTTCACGCTGGTAGTTTTTCTAGAACACACGCAGGGACAGATTTGCTCACGTTTTTTTTAGGACTGTGGGTTCATGGGAGAGTGTTGATTTAGTGGCAGTTCACAGCATTCATTACATTTATTTGCTGGTAGTTTTCAAGAGTAAATTGTGGGATATGTTTCCCTTCATTTCCATGCAAATATATGCTTGTGTTTCTCATACTCTTATGTTGGGCTGAACAGAAGTATACATTGCCACATTTTCGATTTAACCTCACATATGTTTTGGTCTCTGACTGGTGACTCCTATTTCAGAAATGGTTCTAGCCGAGAAACAATAAGGGGCATTTCCCAGTTCTCACAACCTAGAGTGCATCCAACCAAATTTATCTCATACTTTCCTATCAATCTGTTTCCTAATATCATTACACTATGTGCCTATTTTATCCTTGAATTATTTCTTTTACCTCTCAAATCTCAGGTTTCAGTTGACCCAAACTCAGTTCACAGCAAACAGCATCAAGCCCACACGCTTAGCTACAACCTTAAGTTTTGTTCAGTGCAACATTTCCATAAGTTTTAAGAGTTTAGGAATATTATGAAGTTTGGATCTAGTTGAACATTTCATATGAGAATCTCCACAACTATGAGACCGCAAACAATGGAAATATAATAGGATGCATTTTAGATTTTAAAACTAAGATTTTAAAAATATACCCCTCTCTCTCTCTTTCTTTATGGTTCTAAATTTTAGAGGCACCAAGTGATTTTCAGCAGTCCACTCAATGGCCAAAAAAAATAGTACCTGATACTGAAGTTGGAGAATTGTTGGTGAATAAATCAAGAACAAAGCTCACCCACACAGATCAATTTAGGTAAGCAACTTTATGCCTCGCTTTTTCAGATTAACGAAAACATTTAATTATTTTGCAGAATTTCATATCTTTCGTGTACAGTAAATCCAAGTTAAGTTGGATATATACTGATTATTAATAAATTTAATTTAGATTTTTATTTCAATTAAAAATCTGTTAAATATGGACATAAATAAAGGGCCCATTTTTAAGCAAACATAGAGAGACTTTCCCTTAGAAGATATTCCCTGGGTAGGGGAATATTTTCAATTTTCTTGTGTGTAACATTAAAGAAATGAAGTAGAAACCAACATTTTGGGGAAAAAAAATAATATGAGGATTGTACCACCAATTTTTGATATTTTTCAATGATTAATATAGATTAGAGTTTAAGAGAGTCCTAGGTTAGTAATCACCTCTACTCATAAATCTATAAAACTTTAATTAAGACATACTAATTATGGTTAAGTCTTCATCTTTGAAATAAACTTTTAATCTTATGAGGTACTTTGAGAATGCTCTTTGCAGATCTCTCACCATAGTTGATGATTAAACTATTTTTCTAACTCGACCAAAGATTACATTCTGCTTTTCTAACATGACCACTGGATTCAAGGAAGAATCAATATAGAACAATTCAAACTAATGTTTTATGTCCATAAACTGATACCCTAAAGAGGCTGGTTTCTAACCTCCTTGCTATTTGATTAAATTCATAAGCAACTGGTGCAGACCTCCTAAACACAATGAAAATGTGAGATCAGATGCCCAACATAATGAGAATCTTGGTTATTGCAATGTTTTTGAGTGTACTTGGAATTAGTAGCTTCTTGAGTGGCATTGTTATATCCATTGTTGATGAGATCAACAACAAAAGCAAAGAAGGCAGTTGAAGACAATATGAACACAGCTCATTTGGACTACTTTTATTGGCTTCTGGCTACACTTAGTGCCCTCAATCTCTACCTATACATCTATTTTTCCAGCTCCTGTAATGTTACAAAATCGGAGGAGAGAATTTTTGTTTATGAAGAGGTGGTCAATTAATCACTGGCATGTCCTGCTTCATGAACTGTGATAAAATTGCCGATTGCCATGAGACTATTGTTAGTGTGCATTATATATAACAAAAACTATACATATTGTTCATATTAGAAGCAATTTTATTAATCTATGAGGTAAATATCTGTTATCTTGTTTATGTAACCATATTAGTTTATTTTCTTCATCATGTTAGTTTGGATTTGAGTTAGCAATCTCCAGTTATGGAATTCCTCGAATCAAAGTAGATTCAAATCTCCAATTGAAGGAGAAATGGAGAGGAATACTAATAATCAGGGCATAGGCACCAAATGAAACAATTGTGGTTAACAACAGACACCAAGAACACAGGAAAAAGATAGAATGAATTCAACCACAGAGCTTTTTTTCTCTATTCATAATTGAAAGAGCCACACAGGACATAAAAAAAATGCATAATATCAAATGCACGACTACAAAAACTATTTGTACTTAGCTAGTCAAATTATGTTCAGCTTCTTTCCCAGTGTCATGTGTTTCATGATTTGATATTTTTCCTTATCTTATTTCACAACAAAATCCTTCCTTAAAAGCCCTAGGATCCCACTCTTAACTTGCATTATCTTCCATAAAATCAATCTTCATTCCTTTTAGTATCTGTCTATGAAATAACCATATTTTCCTTTTGGAATAAATGATGATAGTTATCTTACTTGAGATGGTCTGACAAAAAAATGGAAGCAAGCAAAACTTTATATGCATGGAAAGAGAAATGATAATAAGGGAAAATGTTTCCTGTGGCAGGTACTCTAGTCTACTCACTAATCTGCATTCAATGTACAATATAACAGGGCCTGAACTATTCTTTTCATTGTTGTGCGAATCAATTGGTAGGACAAAAATTGTTACAGTTATTTTATGCATACTTCTTCATACATAGTCCGTTGTCATGGCCTTGAATCCCGTCCTTCAGAACTGGTGTGCTCTTCCAATAAGACATAAGAATAAGTTTAACTAATGAAACTAGTTACATTCCATTTCAATAAGTTGTCCTTTTTCATCATATAATACCAAAAACTTAATCTTGACTTTGTCATATGCTAATTTTCTTAGTTAGGCTTTATGAGTGGTTGGATGTGAAGCATTTAAATGCTTTAACAATAATCAAGCCATTCTTTTAAAAATTAATAACAAGTTAAAAGTGCCACATTATAAATTGACATATGGAATTTATGTTTTATGTAGTAATATCTTGGTTACATTTTAATATTTATATCAATTGTATAGAATTTTTATATATTGGTATGTATTAAAAGAAGTCAATAATTAAATATTGATTACAAAAGGATGATTTTTTTTTTTTTTTTTTTTTTTTTTTTTTTTTTTAACATGGTAATATGAACAGTTAGGAGTGTGTTTAAAATATTATTAAATTTAATTGTTTTTGAAAATTTTTAATAATAATTGATTAATTTATAATTTCATTAAATATAATTTATTTATATAAATATATATTATAA
>APFE030443997.1:29138-64767 GCA_000404065.3 Pinus taeda | reverse complement strand
TATATATTATAATTTGGATATCATATTTTCAATAGGTTGCTATGATAATTTGATAATTTATTTAATTATTTATGCATGAGTAAGTGAAGTGGAGTGGTCACTAGTCACAAGTTGTGATCACTTAATAGTATCCTTGGGTTTTCTTTGAAAAAGGTTGGGATCTTTCTTTGGAGATGAACTTGAGTGATAGCAGGGATGTCACTATCTCTTTCTTGATAGGTGAGGTTTGGTAGGTGTTATAACCAATTTGATTCCTCTCGAAAATTTTTTCCCACATTTGCAAATAGAAGACAACTTCCTTGGATTGGGAAGTATGTTTTTGTTTGATTGGCATAATGGAATTTGTGGTATAGATACCTTGGGAAAATTATAACCTTCCCACCATAAGGTTAGCAAGAGTTTTAGGAAATATTCCTAGGATATGTGTCGTCATTTTTCCTTTATGTTCTAAGGACTTCAGGACGAAGTCCATTGTTAAGAGGGGGTGTATGTAGTTCCCACTCTAGTTTCCTGATCCTAATATGACATTATCTTAGATACTTTATTCTTTTAGGACCTCAAGTTGAGGATCTGGACACATGACTCTATTATTAGTGATTGTGATATTAGTGGTTGTGAAGTTTATGTATGTTCTCCATTGACATTATGATGATGATAGTATTAATGGTTATGCACATTTTCTATTGATATTATGATGATTGTGGCATAAATGGTTATGTTTGTTCTCTATTGAATTTATGATGATGATAGCTCTGATGGATGTGTCCCCTATGTTACCTACTTGCATTAGTTCTGGTGCACAATGAATAATGACACAAATGACTAGGTGACGACGATGATGTTATTATAACAATGGCTAACATTGAGAAATCTTGTTACTGATGATTATTGAGTATGGAAGGAAACCACCAGAAGCACTCGCATATGACGCATTGACGACACCTGGTTTGATGAAAATTTGTATTATTTTATCTTTGAAATTATAAGTCAATTTTGAAACCTGCTATATATGTTTATTTATATTCTGATGATATGTTAGTGGCTGTAGGCATAGATTAGTTGCTTGGCCGAATGACTCACATATGCATAATGGGATTGTACAAGTGTATGGAACTACATGGGAGGGGTGGGACAATGTCCTTGATCTCACCCACTAACACTCCCGTCGTGACCTTGGCTAGAAGGGTAGAAACACCTTCGCCTTGAAGATCACGATGCCATGAGGGCAGGTCCAAAGTTGGGTCGCTCATGAGGATTTTACTAGGGGGCGCGCATCAAGGTGGATTCCTTGATCCCTCACACCATTAGTATCACTATAGCAAGCAACATAAGAGATGATAACGGTTTATGATGTTGCACCTATACTTTCCCCTCGTAGTCACTGAATTCTTGAAGGACAAGTGGCGTGGCACCCTTGGAAATTCAAGGGAATTTCTTGAAGGGCACGACCAACTTGGCACCCTTAGCATCACAAATAAAATGTTAGGCGTGGCACCCCTGGAACTTCAAGGGAAATTCTTGAAGGGAATGACCAACTTTGCACCCTTGGCATCACAAATAAATTGTTAGGCATGGCATCCTTGGAGCTTCAAGGGAAGTTCTTGAAGGGCATGACCAAACTTGGCACCCTTGGAATCATTAAAAATAAATTAATTGATAAATATAATCAAGAAATGAAAACTAGGTAAATTTACATCAAGGGTAAATGATGCTAGAAAGCAAGGTAATTAAATCAAAAATAAAACTTGGGTTAAGAGGATCATAGGTAGAAATAAAATAGATTACCTTAAAAACTCTACCCTTTCCATGTTGGAAAATATTAGGTAGATTGTGTAGTTTAATTAGGTAAAAGGGGAAAGAGGGACATAATTGTAAGGATAAACATTAATCCTAAACTAATTAAACTTAATTAAGAGAAGAGTAAGGTGAATTAAAATAAGAATAATAAATTACATTTAGAGAAATGTAGAGAACCTCCATGTGGCAACAACCAAAATAAGAATATCCATCTAAGAGATAACTTGAGTTAAATTAGGGAGTAGATAGGGGATCAAATCTTGACTCATTAATTGACTTTTAGTAATGAACACAAATTAAGGAATAAAAATGGGGATAAAGAGGAAACTAGGAGAAGAAATAGGAACCTTGTTGAGGTGAGGAAAATATTAGTTTTAAATTAAAATTTAAGTAAATAATTTTGGGAGACCCTTGATGAGAGAGTGACACATGGGTGGGTGAATAATCAAGCTATTGAATTATAAAAAGAATAATTAATTATGCATGACATGCCAAGTGTCACCTATGAGGACTTCTATAAAAGAAGGGGCAAGCCATGGGAGAAGGGACTTTTTGGGGGAACCCTATTATTGGATGGATGAGACGATGTTAGAGCAGTGATTACGAAACTATAGTGAGTTTGGTGAGGTAGAGGATTTTAGAGAGGGGACTCTTGAGCCAAGGAGTGCTCTCCTCTACCAGCTAGTGCATTCCTCCATTGTACAACCCCATTGCAGCTCGAGGGTCCACGGGGAAGAAGAGTACCCAAGGAGTAGGCTGGGAGGTTAACCAGTGGTTCATCATATTCGGGTCAAGTACGTCGTCATTCACTCTTGGAGGTGACCAACAACAAGGGAAGACAAGTAACGGAAAATCAAGTGGAGTCTCGCCTTCTGGTGAACGGTACATATGTGTTGCAATATTATTTTGTATGATTTTTTTATGGCCTTAGCTAAATATATGTAAATTTTACGATATGTTCAGTGAATTGAAATTTAGGAATGTGTTAGACAGTGCTAAATAAATTTTAATTCCCAATGTTTTTCTTGTCTGGTTGCATTTTATTGTGATTTATTTTAAACATATATAGTATACAAATGGTCCTTTCAATGGATTCATGATGACATTCAGTTTTGAGGACAGGTTTGACATTATTGATGAAGCACAACATGAGGTGAAAGCAACAATATTTAGGATATCACAAGATCCTTTAGACCTGATTCAACCTGAATGGGCTACTCAGCTGAGTCATGCGCTAGAATGTTATAATGTAATTGCTGAAGAAGAGGACGAGGATCCGTGAAATATTAACATTCTAGAAACCGAAGGTCACCACGATGGTAAAGGACCACAGGTTGAGAACCCTGATATAATTGCACTGTTGAAAACCAAACAAGTAAACATTGTTACATAGGAAGAACCCAAATTCGTGAAGATTGGAGACTACTGGGACAATGCGATGGTGGATAAGGTCATTGAATTGCTCCATGAATACCAGGATTTACTCCCTACCAAGTTCACGGATTTGAAGGGGATAATTGGGGACCTAGGTATGATGAAGATCACGTTAAAGCCCGACGCAAAGATAGTTAAGCAAAGACCTTACTGTCTTAGTCTGAAATATAAGGAGTAGGTCCTCTTAGAGCTAGACAAGATGCTCGCGGCAGGCATCATTGAGCTTGTGGAAGAATTTGACTGGGTAAGTCCAATGGTGGTACAAGAAAAGAAGCAAAAGGATGAAATAAGGATATGCGTGGATCTTAGAAAGCTGAATGACGCTTGTGTACATGATCCTTTCCCAACTCTGTTCACTGATAAAGTGTTGGAAAATGTAGGTTTCGCAGAAGCATATTCCTTCACTGATGGGTTCTCTGGGTACCACTAAATCAAAATCACACCGGAGGAAAAGAGCAAGAAAACCTTCACGACTGAGTGGGATTGTTTTCAATACACTGTAATGCCATTTGGATTAAAGAATGCACCTTCGATCTTCTCTCGCATAGTCGTTGCTACATTCAAGGAGTTTATTCATAAGTTGCTAGAGGTATATTTTGATGATTGGACTATGTTTGGGCTGGTTAAATGCCATGTAGCAAGCTTGCGCCTGATGCTGGATACTTGTCGAAGATACTAGATCGTGCTCAATCTCAAGAAGTGTTTGTTTTGTGTTCCTTTTCAGAACCTATTGGGGCATGTGGTTTGTAGATAGGAACTGATGGTAGATCCTGCAAATATAGTGGTGGTATTGAACTTGGAAGCACCAAGGAGCGTGAAGCAGCTACATGCTATCTTGGGACATATGGGATATTACAGAAAGTTTATCAAAAGCTATTCCCAAATCACTGCACCTATGGAGAAATATTTGAAGAAATATGTCACATTTTATTGGAACGATGACTGTAAGAAGATCTTGGATATATTGAAAGAAGAGATGGTCATCGCACCGATTCTAGTCTTCCCGGATTGGAAGAAGGAGTTTCATGTACATGTCGACGCGTCATGTATAGCGCTGGGAGCAATACTGCCACAGGATGGTGGAGAAGGCTTGGACCATCCTATTGCATTCGTAAGCTAAAGATTATCCAAAGTGGAGAAGAACTATTCCACCATTGAACACAAAGGGTTAGCTATGGTGTATGCGCTCCATAAGTTTAGGAACTACTTGTTGGGAGGCCATTTTATGATGTATACAAATCACTCTGCACTGAAGTACCTAGTTAATAAGCCTGTGTTGGGGGGGAGAATCTGCAGGTGCCTCTTATTGTTCTAGGAGTATGATTTTGAAGTTATTGTGAAGCCTGGACGACTGAACGTGGGACTAGACCATCTGTCACACATTGAAACAAGGGAAGAGCCCACTAATTTGGAGGAGGGATTGCTTGACACGCAACTATTTGTAGTGCGCATCGCAGAGGGTCATTTTGGGGATATAATACATTTCCTAACAACAGGTACTGCACCAAAAGGATACACTATCTAGCAGAAGAAGGAATTAGTGGTATGTGTGGCATATTTCTCTATCATTGCTAAGCATCTATACAAGATGGGAACTGATGAGATATTGCAACGGTATGTACTTGAGTTCGAAAGAAGAAACATTCTCACGGATGCTCATGGGGCATCGCGAGAAGACATTATGTAGGGAGAGCGACCGTGTAAAAGATTCTACGCGTAGGGTTGTGATGGCCAACCCTCCATCAGGACTCAAAAGTGTATTGCAGGGCATGCGATGTCTATCAAAGGACTAGTAGGCCATCACAGAGGGATGAGATGCCTTTGAATCCTCAGATGACATTGCAACCCTTTGAGAAATGGGCAATAGACTTTGTGGGCCCCATTCAACCCTAAGGAAAGAAAGGAGCTAGGTATATTATCCTCACGATTGAGTATTTGACTCATTGGACAGAGGCATAGACTTTGAAGGATTGCATAGGTGCGACCACTGGAAAGTTCCTCTTTGAGCACATATTGACACGATTTAGCTGTCCAAAGATCTTGATGAGTGATCATGGTACGCACTTCCTGAATGAGACGATCAGTGCGCTGACGGAGGAATTTCAGGTATACCACTAGAAGAGTACACCTTATCAACTGCAAGTTAATGGGATGGTGGAAGCATTCAACAAAGTGATTGAAAATGCACTGACCAAGGTTTGCAATGCTCAGCAAAGTGATTGGGACCTACGCATACCTGCAATACTATGGGCCTATTGAATGACATGCAAGAAGTTGACTGGGCAAACCCCCTTTAGGCTCATTTATGGAATTGAAGCAGTAATACCTATGGAATACATTGTGCCTAGTCTGCACATAGCAGTGGTCACATGTATGATGCATCATAGATCCCTATAGGAAAGGCTCGCACAACTAGATGAACTTGAGGAAGAGATATTTTTCGCTGGATTTCACCAACAGGTCCAAAAGTAGCGTGAAAAGGCATGGCATGATCGATATATTAAGTTGTGCTCATTCAAGGTAAATGACCTAGTTTTGTTATATGATAGTAAGTTTGATAAATTTCTAGGGAAGTTCAAAATGCATTGGTTAGGGCCCTATGTCATTAACGAAATTACCGATGGAGAAGCAGTACAGCTGGTCAAATTGAATGGAGAATCTTTCCCTGGAAAGGTGAATGGTAGTCACTTGAAGTCATACACCGGTGATCAAGCCATGTGACTAAATGAAGGTAGCATAGTCTTAGTTCTCCAGGCAGTTGAAAGGAGGCACGGGATTATAAACTACACTACCCAGGTTGGGGAGCTGCACGATTGGAGGATGGTGCTAAGCAAGGAAGTGCCACTGGGTCTGTGGCGGTGCATAGGGAGTTGTGCTACCCAGGGAGAAATCGCACAAGTTGGATGGAAAGTGACTGTTACAATCATTGTTCATGAAAAGATGGCAGAAGTGAAGCCAAATGGTGTGGGTGGCCAACATTTAAGATGAAATTTATGGCTCAGATCCTTGAAAATTTGTTTCCAATCTGGCATTAATGAATCGAATTTGGGGGGAACAATTGTATTTGAATTCAAAATTCCCTATAAAATACAAGTGGTTGTCCAGCAAGAACACTTGGCATTTTGAGAATTGAGTTTATGAGCTCTCAGGGACCCATGAACCGAGAATTCTTTGAGACTTTCAAGGAGACTCCTAAATTTGCGAACTTGCTAGAGACGACGTGAGCATTGTTAGTAAGTGTTATGTCAACATTCCTAGAGATTATAAATACCAAAAAAGTAGTAGAGGAGTTGGCACAGGAAATGGAAGGAGAGGAAAAAGTAGTTGCTCTGGAAGTGGCAGAAGTATTGGCAGAGGTCCCTAAATCACCAAGAATGTCGAGACCGAAGCCAACCCCAACTAAGGAGATTGTGAAGGACAAGAAGGGCAAACAACCCGCCATACTAGTGTGCGCATCGCCGAGGAGAAACCCACCAAAGGCCACTGCACAGGAGAAAGGCAAGGCTATAAACCTAGAACCAGAGGAGGAATATATCAAAGACATCGCAATGGATGATGAGGATGTGGGAATGGAAGTGGAGGAGGTCGAAGCCCAAGGTGCTGACCCTATTACGTGGTTACTAGAGTATGTCCCTCCGCACAAGCCTATGTCCAAGGTCCCAAAGGAAATTGATGAGAGTAAGACTCCTCTACAAACCCCTCTGCTACTGGATGAAATTGTTTTCGACGGTCCGTGCTTGGCACGAGTGCCCATACTGAAGCTTGAAGACTAGGACTTGGCGGACCATGAGAAGTTCCCACACCTGACTACTGAGCAACTGATGTGTCACGTCATAGATACGAATACGGGAATGACCACCTTGGAGTCGCGGAGGTGGGTCAAGGGAGTAGAAAAGGAAGGGTTGCTCAACTTCCTCTAGGTGCCACACTATAATCGCACCCTGGCGATAGTTTTGGTCATCAAGAAGTTGCTGTGATTGGTGCATGATGGGTATCTGTGGCTAGAGGAGCCGATACCCATAATAGATAGGTTGATTCACCAAATAATGTGCCTACTATATACGGGTGAGAATCTAGTGATGATTGTTGGTGGCAAGGGTGGCGAACAGGCTCTCGCAGAGTCAATGAAGGAGATATTTATGTTGGAGAAGACATTGTGCGGGTATGCTATCTCTAGAATTTGTGACCCCTCTATGAAGGTAGCCACACAGATCCTCGCTGGGAAGGTAATGAGGAAGTGTCATGCCAATGAGGTGTCGGGGCCTGTCGTTGTGCTCGCACAGGAGTGCGTGGAAGGAGTCAAGTTCAACTGGTCGGACTACCTTCTCGAAGAGTTCTTGGTGAACTATCGTGAAGCATAGGAGTCCAGCAAGAAGTTCCACTATGTGTGGCTCTTGCTGTCAATTGTGCTGGTAGCATGGGAGCTACCAGAGGATAGCCAGTTCCCTTCAGTCATG
The DNA here is from genome assembly GCA_000404065.3 of Pinus taeda. Lineage (NCBI taxonomy): Eukaryota > Viridiplantae > Streptophyta > Pinopsida > Pinales > Pinaceae > Pinus > Pinus taeda. Next base: position 57,079 of record APFE030443997.1, on the reverse strand, counting down.
CCGGACCTCCCTGAAGTAGTGAAGTATGCTTTGCTATGGGCGACCAAGGATGTGTAGCGACCCCGAGATAGCAAGATCTTCTGGATATTGATGCAGATGAACATTAAGATGGCCATCAATCGCAAGCCGAGATTGTCACCCATGGTATATGCCAATTTGCAGGGCTATGCCGAGTTCAAAGCCGATTTCCATCAAGTATCAATTAGGGTGCAGAAGGACCCTACGCAGAAGTGGTATAACTTACCGTATCTGGCCATGGATGATGCCATTGATGCGGTGCCTGATCAATGCCGGTGGAGTGGTGCACTACCACGAGCTTGGCGGTGGGAAAAAGCAAGTTTGCTGTGAAAAAGAAGAAGGAGGAGGCCAAGTTGAAGATGGTACAACTAGTCAAGAAAAGGAAAAAGGAGGCCACTGATAAGGCCTAGGTGGAGCAGGTAGGAAAGCAGACATGTGGAACAGAGCATGGCTCTAACAAAGGTGCGAGGTCGCCTTCACCTGAAACAAAAGAGGAAGAAATAGAACAACATGACGCGGACCTTCAGGAGACATCCACCCACATTAAGCACCGAAGAAAGCTGGAAAAGGGAGGGTCCAGGAAGAAATCAAAGGTGACCAAGACCTCGTTGGACCCTACCACACTGACAGAGGGTGACTTACATGATAACAGTGACACAATCAGGGATTTCACCATGGAGGCCCTGCAACAATTTGACCAGTAACAATAGATCATCCTAGGAGCCATCCAGACCGGGTTCCAGGAGTTGCAGACCCACGCGTCGCAAGCTGGCACAGTGTCTACTAGCTTGGTTATCGACACTTTAGAGGCTGCCGATATGCTGTGTATGAAGGCTTCTAGTGAGATAATGCTATTGGATGGAGCACTGTCCACAGAAAATGAGGCTAATAGGCCCACTGTTAACGTCCTGAAAAGAGTTGGGCTAAACCTGCTAGTGCTTCCACACGAAGCACTCCACCTCTTATAGGATGGAGTAATTTCAAAACTAAGGGCTTGAGAGCATTGTGCTCTCCAGGTGATCAGTGAACAATGGATAAAAAATGAATAGATGGCCCTACAAAGAAATGTTACCATCACTGCTGAGACCGAGGTGACCAATCAGAGCAAGAGGATTATTAGGTCATTGAGGAGGTGTGCTGAATCATCCCAGAGTTGGCCATTCCAGAGGAGGAGCCAGTTGAGGTTTGCATACACAAGTTGGCCATAGGGGTGCATGACACTCAGACTGAGATGGTGCGGGTTCAGTTGGAGTTGAACTTGCAAATTATCGAGCTATAGTTGAGGGCCTAGCCTTCAACACTACCAGAAGTGAAGGAACAATGGGTGACCGCTGTCAGAGAGGAAGTAGCGGTAGTGGAGAGTGCAGTAGTAGATTGCACACAGTTGTTCGAGCAGTCATTTGAGGTCTTGACAAGCTTATAGGAGGACCCAAATATACAGAGGTTGGAGATGAAAGCGCGCGAGCTACAACAACGCTACGATGAAGTTAAGGGCACAATGCAAACCGTCGCGTTGACACAGAGATTCGCCAAGCTGTAAGAGGCCAAGCAGCTGAAGGAATAGGTGGACACAACGCTGCATAAGGAAGCAATGTTAAAGGAAATACTAAAGCTTTGGCTGGAGGAAGCTTACGCAGTCACAAGAAATATTGAAGTCAAGCTTGCGACTCTGCAAGCGACACAACAAAAGCTTCAGGCTGATAGCAAAGGAGAAGTAACTGAATAGACAATGGAAGACACGAAGCAGGCGGTAGCTCAGTGCACAACTGAGGTTGCAGTCATACGGGTCGAGCTGGATGGGCTTCGTGCAATGATCTATGCACCTATCAAGTGACTTGAGGGTGAGTTATGATGTTTGTGTTGGGGGCCTGTTGGGAGTGAGATCCCCCAAGGGAAGTTTTGGGGCTAAAAGCCCAAGTTTGAGTCAAATTTTGTAATGAAATTGTAAATTCTCTGCATTTTGTGGTCACGGAGCATGAAGGTGTCATGTGTCATAAAGGGTTGTCCACCCTTAGTTTTGTAAATTAAAGTCAGCTGTAAGAGATTTATAAAAAGAGCCAAGCTCTAAGTAGTTTTAGATACATATAATGTAAAAGAGTCATAACTCTGAAGTAAGAAGTCTAAGTCTTGGGTTGTAGCGTAGGTAGAGGCTCTACAAATGAGTGTGCAAAGGCCTAGGGTAGAAGTCCGCAGCTGAGTTCCCTTGCAACTGTGTGCACATGGTGAACAGAGTTTGTAAGAACCTACAAGATATCAATAAAGAGAAATATTTGACAATTCCTGTGCCTTTGTTCTGTTAATGCATCTTGATATGTTATGTATGAAATTAATTTATCATGCTTATGTGATGCACGAATGAATGCAATTACGTTGAATAATTGAACGCAATTACGATTATTTGTTTACACGGTGTTAACTATAATTATTTGATAAGATAAGAAAGTCACTTAGATTAATTGGGGAATCTGCACGACATGCTGCCATAGCAGCATGAAAGTACCTAAGCAATAGGCTAGGGTTGCGTGAAGGTCAATCATACCCTTTCACGGAGGTATTGAAGGATGTAATAAAGGGCTCATCTTGCAAGCCCTAGAGCGAGGTGACATGTGCGAAGGCATGGATAGAAGGAATCAAACAACATCACAACCATCTCAGGGTGTGGAAACTTGGTTCCAGCATCCCCACATACTACTTCGGGTGAGACTTCAGTCTGATCTCCACGGGTTGATTCCAAAAGGGCCAGTGGTGTAGGGATTTGTTTGGATAATTAACATTGAACCTAGGTCAAGCCGCCTCAAGCCAACAAGTAGACAAGATTTCTCTTAGTGTAGATTTCTCTTTCCCTAATTGGTAATCAAGCTTCTTCTGAATCAATAAAAGTTTAGTTTGAAGTGGTCTATCACCAACTTAGTAGTGACAAAGAGAATACCCATCACATTTACTTGTGTATATAGCACTTTCACCTCCAAATTTGTACAAACCTCGGGTCGATAAAGTAAAGTTGGTAGCCCCAAGAGTTGCAACATTCTTGCTGCAATACTAGTGCTCATCAAAAAGGTCCTGAATGTGCTGATTAGGTAATAAAGACAAGAGAATGCATTGAAAAATTCTTAGAGGATTCATCCCTATATCAAATCATATAATGAGAAGATTCCTATTATAACTTATTGCACATGGATCTGAGTTGGTCTAAACCTATAATTTTTGTTGATATAGTGCAGGTATGGTATATAGAGACCAAAATACTCTTTACAATTCCATATCTTATGCAATGAGAAATAATATGACCAAGAGGGAGCTAGTGCCTTGCTTTGATTAAGCCTCAACAAAGAAAGGAATTTTTTGTCTCTATGAAGATGCCCTTGAAAAGAGTATTAGAAATTTTCCAGACCCTCCTCTTTTATCAGGTACAGTTCTTTGTTGAAGAATGTTTCTTATGACATTCATATCTAGATCTGTGTTAAGGAGTGTTGTGTCACCTATCCAATCTAAATTGAGATTCATATCCAAATAATATCTCCATGGGATCTAAGGAGACATGTTATGGAACCATTCTAATGCTTTCTAACCCAGATTGAAATAAAGAGGTAAGCTATATTATTCTTGGCTAAGGTAGGTCTACATTGGTTTTCAGATGACGTGGTTTAAAAGGTCTAAAGACTACATCAATTAGTTGATGATATTGATCTAATAAGTCAAAGAGCTCCTCTACATTTTAGTTAATTTACAGGTGATTGAAATACACTAATATGTGCCATCCTAAGTTACATCATGACATATAAGGTTAAGTTATCAGAATTCTACAGGAGATTAGAATCTATTCTGTTGAGATTGTTCATAGTTTGACTAAATCGAAAGGAATACACCATGCTAAAGTTATGGTTATAGGTTAAATGATGTGATGGATGAAGTCTGGATAAAGAATGATAACTAAAATAAGGGTATGTAAGTGATCCAGGTGGATATTGGTGGCCACCCGGCTATGCCACTTAGACCCCCACCATTGTTTCTTTTAGTTTTTCAGTTTCCTTATTTGTAGCACAAATTACTATTTTTGGTAGTTTTTCGGGTCCTTAACTTCTAGAGCCATTTCGAGGTCCTAAACAATGTTTTTTTGGGAAAAATAGGGCCAAAAAGCATTAGCATCTAATGTTGGCCATTCAAAACTTGTAGTCCTTGGATAGATATTTCTAACGAGGTATTGTGTGCATCAAACAAAGATCGTATGCCAAAGTTACGACCCCGAGAAGTTGATGCACCAATTTACCCAAACGGGGCCCATAGTTTGACACTTCATCTCCTAGGGTTAGTTTTTTGGATTTTTAGGGTTTTGCGTTATTTCTCAATAATAAATAGGCCTTTGAGCCTCATTGTAAAACAATTCAGAGGCATGTAGTTGTCACATATCTTCTCAAAGATAAGCTACCATCGCCGAGCTAGTGTTATTTCCATTATGTTTGTAAGCATATTTTAGTATTTGATATTACTGAAATGAAGTGTTATTTCTATTGCATCTCTGTATTTATTGTTATATCTATAATTTTTTGCATTCCTGTTTAAATTTGGATCAGTGGTATCAAAGTGGTCTTCTCTTTCTTTGTTTTTCTTTGCATGTCCCCAATGAGCTAGGGGTATAAGGAGTTAGGACTCGATCTAGTTGAACCTTTGCAAGATCAACCACGCAAACCCCAATGGCCACCCATGGGGGAAGAAAATAAAGACGAGGGAGTAGGAGATCCTATCAAAATATTGCTCGAGCAAGTCCTCAAGAAACAAAGGAACGCGATGATGGATAACTTTACCCAAATCCTTCAATGATTTCCCACCGACGATGCATCCACATCCAGCAACCACTCTAGAGGCTCCACTCCTTTTAAGGTACAAGTAAACTTTAACATTACCATATTTGAGGGCCAAATAGATGTAGAAACTTTAGATAAATGGTTAAATATGCTAAAAGGATATTTTTTGTTCATGATTTTTCCAGTTGGGAAAAGATTACTTTTTCTCTTCTAAAAGTTGCCCCCTATGTCAAGGACTAGTGGGAAACCTACTATGAGCATAAGGATGAAAGTATGACCTCACTATTTTCAGCCTCACCCACTTGGAATTTGTTCCAGGACATCATCAAGGAGTAGTACTACCCTATTGGTAGCTATGAGGATAAATACATAAAGTGGACCATGTTGCAACAGGGAAGGGACCAAGATGTGCTAGAGTTTACCAATGTTTTTCATACCCTTTGCACAAAATTGGATATCAAGGATTCTGAGAAACGTTTGGTGCTCAAGTACTATGGCTGCCTACACATGTATGTCCAGGACAATATGGAGTTCCTAGACATATCCTTGCTTGGCACGGCATACCGATATGCTGTCAATATCGAGCAGAAGTTTAAATAGGAGAAGCGAGACTTTGGATATGTGAATTCGAAGCAAGGGAAAGATGCCCCCAAACCACACAACAAAGGAGAAGGCCAAGACGGGGTAGCCTAGGAAAACCTGTCAAAGCCACAAGCAAAGAACAACACCATGACGCTGAAGAAGGACATGGAAAAGTGGTGTGAGTTCCATAAGAGCTCCACTCACAACACAAGTAAGTGTCACGCCAAGAAGCCACTGGTGGCTAAGCTAAAGGCTTAATAATCAGATGCATGTTTTGACTCTGAGTCATAACCCAACAAGAGGAATGACAAAGGGAAGGATATTATTGATGAAGAGCCCAACACCACTGTTGTCACCACAAAGATCCAGAAGGAGGAACTTGAAGTTCCATAGGAGGAGGAGCGCCTCTTCCACTCCCATATGTTTTTAAATGGTTCCTCATTACAGTTCATTGTCAATAGCGGGAGCCAAAAGAACCTCACATCAATATAGGTCGTGAAGCGGCTAGGCTTATTGACCATATCACACCCATAACCGTACACCATCAGGTGGCTTCACCAAGGACAGGATCTTCGCGTGAGCCAACGGTGTGACCTTTCATACAACACCAAGCCCTTCATGGATGAGGTATTATGTGATGTTGCTCCCCTTGATGATTGTGATGTATTATTAGGCTAACCATAATTATGGAAGCGACATGTTGTGTATGAGTCACAGCCTCGCGTTGTTATTGTTACCTTGGGAAATAAGTTGTACATGATACCGAACGTAGCACTGCCTATAACCATCTCTTTGGTTATGACAAAACAATATAATAAGATCATTTCCAAAACTGAGAAATTTGTTTTCCTTATGATACACCCTCAAGGAAAGAAGAAAACGATGGCCACAGCCTCCAGATAAGGCCCCTCCGTATGACAACAATAGATGGACAAGGTGGTGGAGGAGTACGAGGACATTTTCAGCTCCCCCGCAGGGGTACCTCTACACTGTTAGGTCAAGCACTCCATCAATATGACCCAAGGTGCATCGTTGCCTAATGGACCAATCTATTGGTGCTCCATTATGGAGAATGAAGAAATCAAGTGGTAGATTTAGGAGTTGTTGCAGAAAGGTCACATCCGGAAGAGGTCATCACCCTGTGGGAGCCCGATCATGTTGGTACAAAAGAAGGATGGGACTTGGAGACTCTGTATTGACTATCGAGTGCTAAAAAAGATCATTGTCTCAAGTAGGTACCCGATCCCATAGATTGATGACCTTCTGGACCAACTCAAGGGGGGAATTTATTTTAGCAAGATTGACTTGAAGTTTGGATATCACCAAGTACTAATCGAACCCTACGATGTGTGGAAGACTGCCTTAAAATCCAAGGAGGGCCTTTTCGAATGGTTGGTTATGCCATTTGGGTTGACGAATGCTCCTGTAATCTTCATGAGGCTAATGGATGACATCTTGCAACCATTCACCAACTCATTTGTAGTGGTATGCTTGGATGACATCCTGATCTTCAGCCAGAGTTGGGAAGAGCACCTCCACCACATCAAACAGGTTCTCCAAATACTTCGGAAACACAAGTTGTGTGCCAATTTGGAGAAATTCACTTTTGGCATGACCTAGGTTCAGTATCTGGGATACATTATTGATGAACAGGGGTTGCATGTGGATCCAGCCAAGATCCAAGTCATTTGGGATTGGCCAGCCCTAACCACTCTGATAGAGCTTCACATCTTTCTGGGTCTTACCAATTTCTACCGTAGGTTTGTATTGGGGTTCTCTCATATCACTTGGCCCTTGAGTCAAGTCACCAAGGGAGGAGCGAAAGAAAAATTCTTCTGGTCTAAATATCAACAGAAGGCATTCACAAAGTTGAAACATTGTCTATGCTCTACACCAGTGCTCACATTACCAGACTTGCAACAACCATTTGAGATCGAGACATATGTCTCTGACTATGCTATTGGGGCAATCCTTACTCGATAGGGGCATCCAGTGGCATATCATAGTGAGACACTTTCAGAAACAGTCCAAAAGTATCCCACTTATGACAAAGAGATGTATTCCATTATGTAGGCCTACCAACAATGGAAGCATTACATTTTGGGGAAGGAAATGGTCATCCACACAGAACACCGACCCCTATAGTTCATACAAATGCAAGGGAAGTTGTAGAATGATTTCCATCAGAAGTGGTCCACATACATGCAAAAATTCCACTTGAATATCAAGTACAAGAAAGGCAACACCAATAATCTTGTAGACTGTCTCAGCAAACCACTGATCATGGAATTAACCATCGTGCCCAACTCTTGTGGGCATGAGACTTTTGATTGGCGAATTCTCTACAAAAGTGATCGAGAATTCAGCCACACATACCAAATGCTCTTGGAGGGTCCACAAGTTCCATATTTTCACCTCCAGGATGCCCTGTTATGCCACCTAGGATAGCTTTGTTCTCCTTCAAGTGAGTGTGCGAAGATGATTTTGGAAGTGCACTACAGTTGGGTTGCTTGGCATTTCAGGGTTGAGAAAACAGTGGCAGTATTGTAGAAGTATTTCTATTGTGCCATTTCCAAACCTAACATCAAAAAGAAAGGCATTTATACTCCGTTGCCTACCCCTAGTTGACCTTGGGAACCCATATCCATGGATTACATGTCGAGCCTTCCTTCTACTAAGCATGGAAACAACTGTGTTTTTGTGATCGTCGACAGATTCTTGAAGATGGCCATTATGGCTTCCTGCAAGAAGAATATCACAACAGAAGTCACTGCTAAAATATTCTTTGAACGAGTGTGGCCACAATTTGGGATCCCATAGTTTATCATCTCATATCAGGACAACAAGTTCCTTAGTACATTTTGGTCTAGTCTTTGGTTGATACTAGACACCAAGCTCACTAAGTCCACAACTTTCCATCCCCACATGGATAGCTAGACATAGGTCATCAATAGGATGATCATACACATTCTATGCATGTACCACTCAAAGAATCCACACACATGGGATGAGAGCCTCCCCTATGTCCAAAACAACTATAACCAAGCTCTCCACAACTTAAATGACCACAACCCTTTTCAAGTGGGCTTGGGATTCCAGCCACTATGTCCCATGGATGTGACCATACCATTTGTAGTGACTCAGGTAGATTCAGCTCATATTCAATCCAAAGCCGATAAGGAAAACAAATTCATTGAGCACGTCCAACACATCTGCTAATAGGTCCACAACATTCTAGAGAAATCAAATGCCCAGTACAAGCAATGACATGATCAACATCGGGTGCCACACAAGTTTCAGGTGGGCGACAAAGACTAGTTGCATTTGCAGAAGGAATGCCTTACCACAGCCTGTCAGAAACTTAGACCACTCTAATATGGTCCTTACACCATTACCAAGGTTGTGAGAGACAATGAATTTCAGCTTAGCATTCCCCCCATTTCTTGGCCTACACCTAGTGTTCAATGTGGACTGCCTTTGACCATACTTCCCACCATTGCTGAACACATCAAACATTGCAGAACAACTCACACCTACAAAGTTAAATCCATACTTCATGGAATAAGAAACAATTGATCAGATCATGGACACACAGATCAAGAACACCTGACAATAAATGATCCAATTATATTGAGTTGTCAAAGAAGGCCAACTTCTTCACTAGGGATCAAGTTCAACAGAAGTTTCCTCATCTCATGGAGGAACTCAACGGAATGGGGACCTTTGCTTCCTAAGGGGGGAGGAATGATCTAGGTGGATACTGGTGGTCACTCACCTATGCCACTTGGACCCCCACCATTTTTTCTTTCATTTTTTCAGTTTCCTTATTTGTAGCACAATTTTCTATTTTTGGCAGTTTTTAGGGTCCTAAACTCCCAAAGCCATTTTGAGGCCCTAAACAATGTTTTTTGGGAAAAATGGGGCCAACATGGGTCATTGTTTGATGTTGGCCATTCAAAAGTTGTATTCCTTAGATAGACATTTCTAACGAGGTATTGTGCACGCCAAATGGAGATCATATGCCAAAGTTACAACCTTGGGAAGTTGATGTACCAATTTACCCAAACGGGGTCCATAGTTTGGTGCTTCATCTCCTAGGGTTAGGTTTTTTGATGTTTATGGTTTTCCATTGTTTCTCAATAATAAATAGGCCTTTGAGCCTCATTGTAACATAGTTTAGATGCCACATCTCTTCTTAAAGATAATCTACCATCACCCAAGCTAGTCTTATTTCCATTCTGTTTGTAAGCATATTTCAGTATTTGATATTAATGAAATGAAGTGTTATTTCTATCGCATCTCTGTATTGATGGTTATATCCAGATCAGTATGAATCAACTCACCAAGACCCTTCACTATATGAAGTATATACTATATACTATAGTTGTAATCAGTATGCCATGCCTCATTGAAAACATGTCTTGCTGAGAATCTTGATAATAAAACTTGTCTGATAGTGATAAGTCCGAGGATGTTTTGCTATATATAATTTACATCATGTAGATCTTATACTAAATCCTTATATTCATTATAGTACTCATATGTTTGTACAAGTATAGCATAGCTCGGATAATTGTCAAACAAGGCATAGAGAATACATAACATCAGGATTGGAATAAAAGCAAATGCTCAGACTGCAGAGTAATATTTGAAGATTCTCTAGTCCATGATAGGATCCTCTCATGCATCATTGCTTACTTATTATATCTATGAAATTTTATGAGAAACTTACCTCTAACATGGATGTCTTATCTCTTCAGTTTCAGAGGGAGTTGTCTGTTGAACCCTTCCAACAAGTATAACAAAAGACATTTCTGTTTATGGAAGTGCATTGCCAAAAACACGACATGCTTAATTGTGTTAATTAATTATTTTGAAACTTAATGGATCTCATGCTGAGCAGATTTCCAGATGGATTATTTGAGGGAATTCTAATCATATGAAATATTGAAGAACCATCTCTAGAAAGTCAAGCTTATGATTTTGGTCTCCCTGAGAAAGAGGGAGTAAGAGAAGTTAAGTATTTTCTTTATCAAGATTTGGAATCTTGAATATGTAGAAGTCCGAGGATTTCTAAGTGCTACTAAGATCTTTGTTGCTAGAATGGCTAGGTGTAAGTCAATATGTCTATTGAAGCTTGTTAGTAAGTTGTGTGCCTTCATACATACATATATATACTACTGGGTGGAGCAATGATTTTCCTATTGATGAAGCGATCATCAATACGATCACCAAGATCTAGTCTTGATTTTTAGAAAGTAGCCTGGCACTATTCCCTATATGAAGGGATCTTTGGTTAAGATTAAATATTGAGCTCTGGGAGCTACTAGGGGCTTGGGGTACTTCTTGAGCTATGAGCGACCATAGGGTGAGTAGTTCACCTTCCCCTATTATTGATAAAAAATGTGTATAGGGTGAGTGGTTCAACTTTCCCTACTATTGATGACATATGCATAGGATGAGTGGTTCACCTTCTCCTATGACATATGAGCAGGATGAATGGTTCACCTTCTCCCGCGGGTACCCTAGTGAGAGATGCATATAGGCACTCGTTGACATGTTAGTGGGACATGGTTCATCCTTTCCCCACATGTAGGATGCTCACTCCTTACGATTAATGGTTGACATGTCGATGGGATGTGGTTCATCCTTTCCCCACGTGTAGTATCCTTCCTACAATTGATGGTTAGCATGCATGTAGGATGCGGTTCATCCTTTCCCTACTCCTAGTGGTTTGCATGCATGTAGGATGTGGTTTATCCTTTCCCTATGTGTAGTTGGGACATGTGTTTGTAGGATGTGGTTTATCCTTTCCCTACATGTAGTTGTGACATGTGTTTGTAGGATGTGGTTTATCCTTTCCCTATGTGTGGTTGTGACATGTGTTTCTAGCATGTGGTTTCTCCTTTCCCTATGTATGGTTATGAGCAGGATGTGATATATTCTTCCCCTCCTGGTGTTCTTGCATCATCCTACCCATGTAGTTCGGGACACATGGGAAGTACCTTTGATCTGGCCAACAAGTTGGGAAAAGTGGATAAGGACCATAGCACTATCGATAGACGCATCATGTACTACCGTACTCCTTATGTCTAGGATGCATGATGCTCAATGACTTGATCTCATTGGGGTTCTACCCCTGGTTATGTGGATTGAATCTTGTCAATGGAGACTGGAAAGGTATTGTGACTCACTCTCGGTCAATTCTTCTTCATTATCTATATCAGTGTTCAACAAAGATGAGATGAGATGAGATGCAAAGATGATATCAAGATGGCATGATGATGGATGGATTGGGAGGTGGAATTCCCCCTAGTTGAGAGGGAGTATTAAAATTGGAAACTAGGGCCCAATTCCACTTTGGATAGTTCTTTTGAAGAAGATAGTTGTGGAAATGATTTCCTCTTTCCGAGAGGACCAAAATCAACCTAAAGATCACTAAAATTGGATAAGGTAAAATATATTTTTTGAAGCAAGCCCACTCCTGTGTAACTCATCAAGGTCGGCTTGGGGTTAATATAACCAAGTTAAACTCCTCTTCCATGCCTATAAAAGGAAGTGTCCTCCCTCCTCATTGTACACATTCACATCTCATATTCTTCTCTTTGAAATTGAATTCTTCCCTAGGAGATCAAGTAGGTTGAGGAAGAGCATGCTTTTGGGTTAGTTATATGCACCCCTAAGGCAACCAAGTAGCAAAGGAGGCAAGATGTGGAATTTAGATTTGTTTTGGGTTTGTCTATTAGTCTCTTGTAGGGATGAGATGCTATAGGAAGGAAACCACGGGGTTCAATTCAGTTAACGAGATAGGTTGGGGCTGCTTTATATATAATCCCTCTTCTTCTGGTGGGACACAGCCCTAGGAGGCTAATCTAGCTAGGCCATAGGCCTCATTCCTCATGTTTGATGGGTGATATCATTCAGTAGGAAGCCACTAGTCTGAAGAGCTTAATCAAAGAAAGACATAAGGAAATTTATAGGCCTAGAAGGAGGTTTGATTGCACTAGATTGAAGCATCTTGCAAAAGGATAAGGGCCATAGTTATTGAGATCAAATCTTGGCTAATCTAGGCTCTATATTTACAATCCCTAACCACAGACATTTGACCACGAGATCCCTTATCTCATTGACTTGGTTTGAATGATCATTCTTGGACTATTTTTGGCTTATTCTATTAGGCAAAGGAGGCTAAATTAATTGATCTAGAACTGAGCTCCTTTAGGAGGATATTTTGTAGCCTCTTTATCTACTATTGATCTCTAGTTAGGGTAGAATTTGTCTTCTGCTGTTTGAAGGAAAAATTGCATACTTGTGTAGGAAATTTCCTTGTCATTTGGAAAATGGTACATGTCATCATTTTGGAAAGTCATTTCTAACTTTGGTTGTACTCTCCCTCTCTCTCTATCTTTCTCTGTTGAACATTCAATTATAGTAGTAAGAAGAATTGATAAAGGGTTTTCCCCATCTTGGGGGTTTTCCCTGGCTTGAGCTAGTTTCTGTGTCCTCTTGTCTTGGCTTGTCTTCAACATATGTTATTTATGATCTTTCATCAATTACTATCAATGTGATAAAGATTTATATGATTTTTAATGAAAGAAATAGAAGTGAACTTGGGCTTATGTGGAACATTGAAGTAATTGTCTTAAGTAAAGATCATGTTAATTGAAAATTAACATGTATTTTGGGAGTCCAATTCAAGGCTTCCGCCAAAGCTTCAATTGCAGGATTTATCTAGCTCTACGCACTTTCTAGGCACAAAGGAAGTTCATAGATCACATTTTTGTGCAGCTATAGTGGGTTGAAGGATATGGGGATTTGTAGAGAAATTGTCTACCTTGAGACTGGGATTTTGGAACCATTTTGTAGTGCTGAGCTAAGGAGAATTTGAGGGCTGAATTCCTTTATTTCTAATAGTGTGAAAAAGTCAGTGGGAAAAGCTTGCATAGGGGTTAGAGCAAGCAAAGTTTGGAGGAGTTAGGATTTGAGTAAGAAGGAATTTGTAGAGGAAGTTTTTGCAGCGATTTTAGGGGAACTTCAGTGGAGAATTTGGGCATACAACAATAGAACATTTCTTGTAGTACATACAACTAGCCAAAGAGGATAATTCACACTTCTTGGGGGATTTTGGTTCAAATAGAACTAACCCAAAGCATTTCTAGGTTTTTATGTGTTTGGTGAGAAGAGGCCATGACTATTTTTGCATAATGTTTTGGGAAATATTGAGGGAAAAATACTAATTCCATTCCAGCAGTTGTTGACATAATTTCTGGGTAGTTCATAGATTTTGTGGGGAGTCATTGCAACACTTGGGTCATTCAACTTCCACCTGGGTGAATAAGCCCAGATTCCATTGATCTCACTCATATGTACCCATTTCTCCAATTTTAGTGAAATGGCTCAACTATTTTTCCTTATTTTGTTGGCATACTAACTTATGTGTTTGATTTTTAATTTTGGCATTGTTATTCTTAATTCATAGCTATACATTTACTATTAACTCCCTAGTAGGAATATTACAGTGATATGAGAGCATGTTATTGGTCAGTTATGGGCACAGGAGAAGGTGATTCCACCCAGATATGGTGGGATAGTATTTCACAGAGGTAAAGACTGAGGGAGAAGAGGTCAAGGTAGAGGATTGGGTCCTAATCCTTTCTCAAACACTAAGTTAGAGAAAGCTAGGAAGTGTGAAGGCTGGGAGGAAGACCACATGGAGAACCAGGAGAACCATAAGTAACCCGAGAAGTGTGGAAAGGGGTTGACTCTAGAGTAGTTGGCAAGGAAAAAAAGTCACGATGGACATGCTAGCATAGTTGATGGGGGTGCATTTGCAAAACTAGTAGGGTCAAGCCAATAATGGGGAAGTTGGTTCCCAGACAGGAGAAGGTGTTAGGTTCCTATAATAATAGGGATCATAATTTTGAATTGGCTATGTTAAGTCTTGTAATATTGTACATAACTTTGCTTTGTTTGCAAATGTTTTCCATATTAAAAAATTAAAGGAGGGTATGTCCTAAAAGAATAATCAAAGGACCAAAAGAAATAAATATCAAAAAATATATAAAATATGAACCCCACCAAAAGAAATAAAAAGAAATTTTGGAAGTGTTGCACATTCAAATGCCACTATTCTTTGTTTACTTTTCCTTGGCAAATAACATTATGTGCAGCTTGTCCAAAATGCCACGATGCATGATGACAATACAATTTAATCTTGATTATTTATGCTTTTAAATTTGATGTCATGATAGTTAGTGAATAAAAATCTGACCAAACCATTTAATCTTGGCAGATCATTAGTTAGGTAGAGAATTAAGATGAGCTCATAAGTTTAATCTGAGCCATTGGAAGACATAATGTTATAAATAAGTTAGTTTGTTTATCAAAATAAAATAAAAGGGTCAACATGCTCAAATGCACCCAATAAAGGAAAGAAAAAATGTTAGTATAAGTTGGAGAGTAGGTAGAATGCTTTTTAAAAATCATAAGCATCCTTATGCTTAACAAAATATCATTTTTCTAACCCTTTCCAAATGAAAATCCATTTCCCTTGTTTAAAATCCCTCTCCCCTTACCCTAACCGATTTTCACCTTAAAGGACCCTTGTCCATCATTTAAATCCCTTTTCCCTTTGCTAACTCTGCATAATTCAGTTAAAACATGTAAAACCCACTTTTGCATGGTTTTAAAGCATAAAATAAAAAGTAGTCGTACCCCACTTTCCTTTCCACCCCTTGTTAATACATTTCCCCCACCTTATATGGTTAACTCCCCATGGCATTGATGTCCAACCCCACTTTATACTCTTCCTCACATATAAAAAGCCGGTCCACCGCCCAATCATGGATCACATCCAATGGTCCTCATGCATTATCGCATCCTCCCTATGATCGACATTCAAATCTAATGAAGGTTACAAAATGGGTGGCTTCATCCATCCCCTCCCTTGCCACGTGGCACCACCAGATCTTATCGCATCCCCCAGTCCTAAACCACCATATCGCCCTTTGCCATGCAATAAACCACTGGGCCATGTGATAAATCACCCAGTCTCCAAAGTATAAAACCCTCTCTATTCTGCTATTTTCCTATTCTCTATTAATATTGTGAATCAGACCAAAGGCCATCACCAACCATAAATAAAGCCCCTGTTATCGCTTGAACCCTTCCACAACCAAAATTCATGATTTCCAGGTAATTCTAAAATACCCACCTCCATCAATTAATTACTAGATTGATAAAATAATTAAAAGTAATGGCTTCCTAGAGAATTCTAAATGTAAACCCTCTTCAACCTCTAGCAGCAGATGTCGAACACCTACCCTTGGTTGATAAAGACTTAAAAATTGTTGACACTGTGACAGATTCCAACCTCTTTGAGCTCCACTGTTGGATCCATGAAAAATTCATTGACCAGGCAGATGATATTCATCTCTGGGATTCTAACCTTCCCAAGTATGCCTTTCCATAGACCTACCAATTCCATGAACTCATCAAACTATGCCAAATCAATTATTTTCCATCTAAAAGAGCCATAGTCACCCCTTCCCAAGAAGTCCTATTCACTATCAATGCTCAATCCATTAATCAAATACTACAGATTCAGCCACAACCAGAGGGAGTGCCTCTTTCCATTAAAACCCTCACTGAGCTTTACTTAAAGCTAGACTTTCCTAAAATGTCTCAAATCTTTTACACCTTCCTCCATGAAACAACTCAAATTCCTAAGAAAAACCCACCATACTTTGCTACCATGTTCCCAGAACAAACCAGGAAAATTGTAACCATGTTATCTTGTATTTTAGGATATTTTACTGATGAGCATGTAGATGAATCTATCCTGGGTTTCCTCTCTATATTTTTCCCAAGCCAGCCTCTGGGTATAACTTTCAACTTTTCCCAATTCCTATTAGATGCAATCCATGATCGACTAGTCAAGTTGCCTAAAGAAGGAGTGTTCAAATACTCCTCAGTTTTGTTCCATATGTTTTTGTATTTCCAATGAAAAAGGTTCGCAGTCAGCCTCCAAAAACTAGATACAGAGGGTAATCCCCAATCTATTGTCTTTTGGACATCGTTGATCAGAAAGGATCCCACGGAATCCAACTATAAATACTTCATTGATTCATTTGTTTATCCAATTGTTAATATGCTAAGCAATAGAGTTCAACCTAGAATCAATGAAGAGATAAAGAAGGTGTTACAGTTGTCAGATCAAAGTAAAACAGGAGACTGGTATTTATACCAAAATCATGTAAAGATCAGAGTGTATGGAAGCTAGCTAGTTCCATACAAGCTTCCCAAATACCTCCCAATGAGGATATTTTCTTTGGAATACGCCAGAGAAATGTTGAATTCTGATGAAATCCATTTCATTTCAGCTGAAAAGAAGACTTGGTTCAAGATTAAAAACCAAATAGGGCCTTTTATATGTAACAATATAAATGCTGGAAAGGAAGTAGATAAATATTTACAAGAGTTCAAGTTCAACAATAGTTTCAAAAGAATTATTATCCTTTAGGTGTCATAAGTAAATTAAGAGTCAAATTCAAATTGACCCCCTTCATCCACGAGTCAAAACCAGAAATTGAAAAGTATTCCAACCAGCCAGAGTGGTTGGAAAACACTCTTCAAGAGGTGGATAAGCAGGTTGATACTAGTTCCATCCTGCATACTCCAGACCCATAGGATAGAAATTCAAAAAGGGCTAGAGAAGAATGATCCTACTCAACTGAAACTACTTCTGATACAAAATTTAAGCTTGTGAGCGGAAATAAAATGAAGCTAAATCCAGTAATAGAGCATGAACAGATAATTGAAGTAGAAACATAGATTATCATCAATGATGATGCACCCTCAACACATGTAGAAGAAACACCTCTTCCATCATCTTCTTGTGCAAAAATCATTCAAAATCAGAATAATGCAAAAGTTTCATCCTCTAACAAAACAACGGAAAAAGAGAAAGATATCATGGAGAGGTACAAAGAGATTAAAATAAAAAATGAAGCATTAAAAGATTCTATATGTACACAATATTGGAAACAAACTCACAGTGATCAGAGTAGGTTGCTTTCATCTTTTGACCTCAAAACAAGGAAAATGCGGATGACTTTCTTACAGCCAGAGGTAAAGGCCCCAAGAACTTCAGAAGATTATAAGAAAACAACCTTTGAAATTCATGCCAAGGATGTGCATCCAATAAACTAGATTGAATTTCATAAACAGGCAGGAGAAATGCTACATTCAATTATGACACAAAAATCTCTAAGTGTCTAGAAATTGAAGAATTCTCTTGAAAATGTATAGTCACATTTGAAACTATAAAGGGCCTCATCACAAGTAAAGGATAACAGGATTAAGTCATTGGAATATTTGGTAATTGAAATTGGCTATAATCCAACCGATATCAAGGTAGTAGAAGAACTCATTAAGAAGAAAAATGCAGACATAATTGCACTCAAGGAATAGCTAAAGCTACCAACCACTGAGCATCCACAAACCAAGGAGGTTTTGGAGACACTTAATCAAAAGGATGAGATGATGAACTTAATCATACAGTGGACAACTCAACTAAGAGAAATGGATAAACTGGTACAGGAAACATAGGCTAGCAGAGAATTATTCCCTATTACTCCTATTCCCATAGGAGCTATAGCAGCAACAACATCAAAAAAACCAATATCCCATCCCACTAATGAGGCCAAGAAATTGATTGAAGCAATGGAATATATGTCCATTCAAACAACATAGATTAATAAGCTCAAGGAGAAAGTGACGATCTTAGAAGATGAAAAGAAATTAGCAGAAGTAATGCATCAAGTTGAGAAACAAAAAGCCAATAGATTGAATGACATGATCCACCAACTAGAAAACGAATTGTCACTAAAGGAGCCTTTGGCCCAAGCAAAGCAACAATTGTGCGCCAATATCATTAACTCAGTTAATGATATTTGGCCTTATATACAGGTAATATTTGAACCTAATGATTTTGTGAAAGAAGCCAGTGAGGCAATTCAAAGGGTAAAAGCAAATATTGGGGAGAAACCAGAGGAAGCCTCTAAAAAAATCAAATTTCTAAATTCTAAAAACAAGTATGAATTAGAGGATCTTGGGAAAACTGACAGAACAAAGACTATTCTAGAAGTGAAGAAAGTAATTTCCAAAAGAAATCTAATGATACAACTTGAGGAGAATGTCAAAACATGAAACTTGTGGTAAATAGGTTTTTTGACAAGTTTGAAGTATTGAGTTAGAAGGGTCTGCCTAATCCTTTGGTAATCAATGATAAACTGATGAAACATGAAGACCGTGATAAGGATATGAGAGAAGTATCCAAAGCAACTTCCAACAGTTCATCCATGAAAGGTGTGCCCACAAGAAATGTGCTCCTCCAGAGTTTAGAAAACTTCTTTTACCTCCAGCACGAGGTAAATCACCTTTTTGTGAACAAACCTACATTTGCCAAATATACAAAAGCAAATGAGACTTACTGAAGGATGACGAAAATAAAACTCCCAGATGAAGAGACATGGGAAAAATGGTGTGACTTACTATAAAGGATGAAAAAAAAATAATCAAGTGAAAGACTAGTAGGTGAAAGGAGCAGACAACGTGAAAGACAATAAGATGAAAGACATGCAGATGAAAGAAATAGTCTAGTAACAACAAGCAAATAAAAAAGGACAGATGTCAGTCGGTTAAACAGGTGTCCCTATCTTTTTGCATAAATATATTTATTTTCCTTAAATAAATCTTAGTTAGTTGACAGGATATTTTGTAAAGTTTTGTATAAATACTTCATCATTTGAAGTATAAAAGGTGGATTTCTGAATATTCTGTAGCTGACTGAACTATTACCTGAGGGTTATTGTACCAACTTCCAGTTGACAGGAAGAACAAGTTATAAAGAGACTTCTTTACATGATTCATGTGTTGAGCTATCTCATTGAAGCATAAATTTCAATTGTTCACGTTTCTTTCTAATTATTTCATAAACTTTCATGTGTTCTAAATTTAACTGTTATAATAGGAGTTTTACTATAGAATTTTCTTAAACATTACATTATGCTTTTAACTGTTATACATTTCTATGCTTTCTTATGATATCTAGTTTAGAGAATTCTTAATTTATCTCTGATCCCGATTGATTTTCTTCATCCTTCTTCAGTATCTCGTTTGAGGAATTCTTAATTTCTCCTTGATCCCCATTAAAAAATCATTTCACCATTCAGCCTTGAGATCTGATATAGCTCACCTATCTTTCCCTGTAATACTTCCTTTATAGTTTGTTGTTTGTTTTATTTTCAACATCATATTAACTCCATAGCCCAATGGAAATGGAAAAGTACCTATTCATCTAGATCATGAATTCCACCAACCAATCAAAACAATCCAATTAAGTAGACATAACTAGCCTAAAATCCATAAAAATAAACATAGTTAAATCATATAGAGAGAGCCCTCTCTGAGGTTAGGAAGGCTAAATCCTAAGCTCCAAAGTAGGTTTGTAGTTACCTTTGATATTTCTTTTTAATGCATTGAACAACTCTTGGAAATTTCGGAGTGATAACATAGTGGCGACCATACTGGGGAAATTAGTCCCTAGTTAAAATCAATCTTAAAGGAAACAATTTTCCTCATTATTTCACATTAAGGTTTTAAAGGGTTGTTTGAAATCATCATTATAGGTTAAAATTTTGGCTTCTAAAATAACATATTATACCAGGGCTCATCATGATCCACAACCTGCTATAATTGTTGATGATCCTAACAGAATTCTAAGAAAACCTAAAAAGGTAAAAATTCAAGGAAGGGTTAGTCAGTTAAACAAATTAAATTCACTTCCTAAAGAGTTATCAAGCTTAGAGGTACCGAATATGAAAATTTAGTCTATGATACTATAATAGATCCCAATTTTATTCAATTTATTGAATCAAAGAAGGATACTATACATCTTGATTTAGATCAACATGTTCTGGATACTTTTGACAAAATTGATCAGTTAACATCCACTTTGATAAGGCATATAGATGAAGCATATTTTCAACAGTTACTTGAATTAGCTGCCCTAACTGTTGCTACCCCTGAACACTCTACAGTATCTTCAGAAACTGTAAATGTAGTCTCATTCAGTACCACCTCACCTATAATATCCCCCACAATTCATTCCACAAAGCCATTCATACCTAAACTTCCTCTCCAACCTAACTTTTCAAGTTCATCTTCAAGCAACACTACTTCACCATCCAGTCAAGCTAAAATTTTAGCCATGGCAGATAGATATGCACCTTTGGCCTTACAAGCCCCTTTTACATGCTATGCCACAAGATTACCAAAGTAAAATTTTGCAGTTTGATGGTACTGGTCAGTATACTACTCAACAACATGTAAATAAAATGGAAGATTATTTTGAGTTACATGAAGTTGATGAGGCTGATGTACAAATGAGATTATTTCCACAAACACTAGCAGGAGATGTTAAAAATTGGTTTAAATCTTTACCTCCTAACCATATTTCTGATTTAGATGCTTTCCACCAATTGTTCATAAATAGGTGGGAAAGAAATAAAAACCCTCTCTAGATATTATCTAAATATGAGAACATAAGCAGATCTCCTAGTAAATCTATCCAGGATTACTGTACTAGGTTTAACAACATTTACAATGCAATCCCAATGAATGTTAGACCCCCACCAGACCTTGCCCTGATTAAGTTTCCAGATGGTTTTGATGCTGATATGTCCTATCAATTAAGAGAAAGAAACCCTGCAACTTTAGAACAAATGCAGAGTAATGTATTTAGTGTAGAAGCTAACTTATTGGCTAAAAGATCCAAGATGAGGAATGATAGGAGAGTTACCATTAAAGAAGAACCATCCACTTTAGATGTTAAGATTGATAGTTTAGCTAAAAGTGTATAAATGCTAATGCATATGTTAGAGAATATGGAAAGAAAGCCTTAGTGGTAAAATCAACAAGGACCCCAAATTAGGAACCCCAACTTTAGAAAAAATCCCAATACTGGAAAATCAAGAAAAGCTATACCCGATCAACAGGTTAGACCACCTTTCCAGGAAAATTAAGCTGAAAGTTCACAACAATGTGAAGAAGACAAGGACACCCAGATAAACTTGATGGGAGTAAAAAATGAGGATTCCATTTTTCTTACTCAGGAAGAACATGAATTGTACATGTTACAACAATTACAATTAGAGTATGGAGAGTCCTTTGACTACAAACAAGGCTATGGATTTTCTATCTATGAAGTTCATAAAAAATATAGCCTTAGAAGTAAAAAGAACACAAAAGTTCCTCCTAAGAAATAAGTCCAAACCCAAACTAAGAAAATAGTAGAAGCTCCTGTGAACAAGATCCTACAAATTCTACCTAGAGGAGCTCAAGAGGCTTCCAACCCAAAGACTGTGGACATAACATCAACTACAACTCAAACTTCAAATGCAACTCAATCTGAATTACCAAGTGCGGATAGAGAAGACAAGAATACACAAACCACAATTGCTAAGAATGAAATCATTCAATTAGGCAAATCTTAAATACCATTCAATATCAAAATTGAGATAGCCAAATTGGAAATACCAATTCCTTTAACAGAGCTAGTAAAAAATGAATCATACAAAGCACAAATCACTGAAACACTAAACATAGGTGAAGGCAAAGATGTTGTAAACCTTAATGATGATCAACCTGAGTTGTTATTTGGTCTAGAAGTAAATGGAAAACACTAACAAAGGTGTATCCCTCCATTCTATATTAGCTTAAATTTTCATGATAAAATCTTATATAATGCTATGTTGGATTCAAGAACATCTCATAACCTAATTCCTAAAGCAGTCATGGAAAGATTAAACCTAGACATCACCAGACCCTACAAGGACCCGTTCTCCTTTGATTCTAGTCAAGTCAAATGTCTTGGCATGATAAAAGATTTGTGTGTAACTCTAGTCCAGTGCCCAACAAAGATTATTGTTATGGATATAGTAGTTGCCGATATCCCACACAAGTATGGTATGTCATTATCTCGCTCATGGGGAGCAAAATTACAAGGGTCATTGCAATTAGACATGTCATATGCTACCATTTCTATATTTGGTCAGCAAAGAATGATTTACAGAGAGACCTTGATGAAATACATGGTAAGTAGTTCAAAAAGACCACAGAATTACCCTATTTATTCCATGCATTCTGATCTGGACTCATTTATCTTATATAATTCAGACAATGGTAAAGATAAAATCACAGTGGTAGAAGAAAAACACAAAGAAATTGATAGTGAAAACATAACACATGAATCTATGTGGCATTTATATTTTGATGGCTCTGTATATAGATTAGGATCAGGAGCTGGAGTATGGATCTACAATTTAGAAAATGATCATTTAGAAGGACATGCTTTCAGATTAAATTTCAAGTGCACTAACAACATGGCAGAATACGAAGCATTAGTGCTAGGCATTCAAATTGTAAGAAAATTGGGAGCTAAAAGAGTTTCCATCATGGGAGACTCGGAACTCATTATAAAACAAGTCAAGGGTGAGTACATTACCAATAACCCTATACTTAGTTGTTACAGAGAAACCATCCTAGACTTGATAAATTGTTTCCTTGAAACTGACTTTGTTATCATTCCAAGAAAGCAAAACATGTAAGCTCATATCTTAGCCACTTTTGCCAGCACATGCAGGTTACCCTTCCAGCCAAATCATCAGTACACAACTGAGGTAAGACATAGACCAACCATACCTGATAATTTAAGGTCTTGGCAATTTTTTTCACATGATAATCAAATTCATGATTTTATGATTTCTGAAGGAGAATTTCGAAATGGTAACATAGACACTGATTGTACATCAGATTACACCATAAACAATTAAATATATGTAAATAATGTAAACAAGCTAGAACCAACTAAATTCACCAAACTAGAAATAAAACAACTGGAGAGAGTTGAAATTGAGGAATTAATCAGTGATGAATCAAAAGTTTTGAACCTCAAAGACAACTTTTTGCCTAAGGGGTTAGCCCCACTAGAAGACCTCCTTGGCTCCAATGATGTCGTTAGAAAACCTAAAATGGAGCCTCTAAGGTTAGGTATAGAGGAGTGTAACATAAGAACAAAAGAAAATCCTAAGCTTATCAAGATATCCAAGACACTACCCCCAATTGAAAATCTAAAGTACATTAGCTTGTTTAAAGAATTCCAAGATGTCTTTGCCTGGAGTTATGAAGTCCTCAAGTCTTATGATACCAACATTATCCAGCATAACATACCAATTAAAGAAAATTAGAAACCCTTTAAGCAAAAGCTAAGGAGAATTAACCCTGTTCTTATGCCATTAATAGAGAAAGAAGTTAAAAGGATGTATGATGCTTAGACCATAGCACCCATCAGATATTTTGATTGGGTCTCTAATTAGTCCCCACTATAAAGAAAACAGGAGAAATGAAACTATGTGTTGATTTCATAAACTTGAACAAAGTATCACTGAAGGATAACTATCCCATCCCTAAAATGGATCACATTCTCCAGAGGGTAGTAGGGTCATCCATAATTTCATCACTTGATGGATTTTCTGGATACAATCAAATCCTAGTCCAACCTGAAGATCAAGAAAACACTGTGTTCACCTCTCCTTGAGGAACTTTCATGTATTTGAAAATTCCCTTTGGATTAATGAATGTTGGAGCAACATTCCAAAGAGCCATGGACATAGCCTTTGCGAAGGAAATCAATGACTTTTTAGTCATCTACCTAGACGATATTATAGTGTATTCGAAGTCAGATAATGAACATCTAGATCATCTAAGAAGAGTATTCATAAAATGCAGAAAGTTTGGCATATCCTTAAATCCTAAAAGATCACTTTTTGGATTAGAAGAAGGAAAACTCCTAGGACACATAATCTCAAAAGAGGGCATTAGAATTGATCCAGTTAGAATAGAAATAATCCTAAATATCAGTCATCCTACGAA
This sequence comes from Pinus taeda, assembly GCA_000404065.3. Classification (NCBI taxonomy): domain Eukaryota; kingdom Viridiplantae; phylum Streptophyta; class Pinopsida; order Pinales; family Pinaceae; genus Pinus; species Pinus taeda. Next base: position 32,684 of record APFE030443997.1, on the reverse strand, counting down.
CATTAAAGAATTACAAGCATTCTTAGGTAAAATAAATTTTCTTAGAAGATTCATTTCTAACTTAGCAGAACTAATTAGAGATTTGAATAACATGTTAAAAAAGGGTTCAACACTTAAATATACAGTAGAGACTAAGCAGTCTTTTGAAGCAATCAAAGAAGCCCTTACTAAAACACCTGTCCTTATAAGTCCTAATTTTAACATAGATTTCCTAATTTTTTCATTTGCTTCAGAGCAAACTATTGCAGTAGTCTTGTTGCAAAAGAATGATGAGGGTTATGAACAACCCGTCGCTTTCTTCAGTAAAAATTTGAGACATGATACACTGAAGTATGATATAATGGAAAAGCAAGCTCTTGCTTTAGTGAAAGCCATAAAATATTTCAGAGTATATATCCTATACTCTCACATAATAGCATATGTTCCAAATCTAGTGGTAAAGGACATTCTAACTCAAAATGGGCCTGATGGAAAAAGAGGCAAATGGATTGCCACCATACTAGAATATGACATTGAGATCAAACCTACAAAATTGATTAAAGGCCAAGGGTTAACCAAACTCATAAATTTCATCGAACTGTCGAGCCTTAGACATAAATTTCATTGCTGCCATAGATGATCAGGAAGAGATGGTGACTCCACAAATTAGTGAAGATTTTATAGATTCACCCTAGTATGCAGACATTATATTGGTTTTACTCAACCTACAAGCTCCCCTGGTTTATCTAGAACTAAAAGTAGATTCCTAAAAATGAAAGCAAAAAAATATTGTATCTTAGACAATGTTTTATTTTGGAAAGATCATGGTGGAATCCTGTTAAATTGTTTGTTAAAAGATGAAGCTGACAAAGTCATGCAGGAATTTCATGCAGGAGATTGTTGGGGACACCTATACTGGAAAACAACTGTTGATAAGATTTTGAGGGCAGGTTTTTACTGGCCCACCCTTTTTCTAGATGTCAGAAAATATGTGACCTCCTATCACAAATGCCAAATATTTGAAGGGAAGAAGAAACTCTTAGCATTACCCGTCAAACATATTTCAATATAAATGCCTTTTCAACAATGGGGTTTAGACTTTATTAGGGAAATTCACCCACCCTCCTCTGCCAACATAAATAGATTTTGACAGCCACTGACTACTTCATCAAGTGGATAGAAGCCATCCCTTCTAGACAAGCCATAGATTCTGTCATTATTTCATTTCTTGAGAACAACATCCTTTCTAGATTTTGGTGCCCACAAAAGCTCATCACTGATAATGTTGTTGCCTTCAAATCTAAGAAAATGGTAGATTTTTGTAATTGATACCATATCATCCTAAGACATTCCATTGCCTATTACCCTCAAGGTAATGGACTTGTAGAATATTCAAACAAAAGCCTAGTCAAAATCATCAAGAAGTTGTTAGAAGATAACAAGAAAACCTGGAATAAAAGGTTGGTGAATGCCCTATGGGCAGACAGACTTACTACTAAGAAATCTATTGGTATATCTCCTTATCAATTGGTATATGTGATGGATGCTATTTTTCCATCCTCATTAGGAGTGCTAGTAATGAAAATGATTCAAGAGATGCAGGTTGAACCAAATGACATCCAAAGGAGGATAAACCATACAGTTAATTTGTAGAAAACTAGGGAATAAGTTTATATCAAATCCTAAGTAATTCAAGACAAAATCAAGAAGATTTTTGATCAGAAAACTAAAGCGGAAGATTTCTTCATAGGTGATCAAGTACTAAAATGGGATTCTAGAAGGGAAGATAAAGGAAAACATGGGAAATTTGACTTTCTCTGGAAAGGCCCATATATTATTTATGGTTACAGAGGAAACAATGCATTTTTCTTAAAAGAATTAGATGGGATAGAATTACAAAGTGTACCAGTCAATGGTCGAATGTTGAAGCACTATTTTTCACTAGAATAATCAGTAATTCATTTTTTCTATTCACTGTAAATACCATATAAAAGTTTAGATTGGAGTGGATGATTGTCTTATAAAGTTCAAGCCTGAAGAGGAAATCTTAAGATTTAAAAGATATAACATCATATGTTTGAATAAAGGAGATCACAAAAATCAGTTCCAGGTAAAGCACGATCAAGGTTCCAAGGCCAGTGATCAAAAAGTTCTTGACACCTCACATGAAGATGCCATCCCCAAGTGGAGTCACTGTGAGGTTCCCATAATAATAGGGATCATAATTTTGAATTGACTATGTTAGGTCTTGTAATATTGTACATACCTTTGATTTGTTTGCAAATGTTTTCCATATTAAAAAATGAAAAGAGGGTATGTCCTAAAAGAATAATGAAGGCACCAAAAGAAAGAAAGATATAAAAATATATAAAATATGAACCCTACCAAAAGAAACAAAAAGAAATTCTGAAAGTGTAGCACATTCAAATGCCACTACTCTTTGTTTACTTTTCCTTGGAAAATAAAATTGTGTGCAGCTTTTCCAAAATGCCACAATGCATGATGAACATACAATTTAATCTTGATTATTCATGCTTTTAAATTTCATGTCATGATAGTTAGTGAATAAATTAATGACCAAACCATTTAATCTTGGCAGATCATTAGCTAGGTAGAGAATTAAGATGAGATCATAAGTTTAATCTGAGCCATTGGAAGACATAAGGTTAGAAATAAGTTAGTTTGCTTATCAAAAGAAAATAAAAGGGTTAGCAGGCTCAAATGCACCCAATAAAGGAAAGAAAAAATGTTATTATAAATTGGAGGGTAGGTAGAATGATTTTTAAAAATCATAAGTGTTACACTGAATTTTGTCACCCTGACTATCTGCAGTATGTGGCCTCATCAATAGCCACATTGTCCTCTTTGTCAAGCCCCATACCTCTGCTCTTCATGTCAAAACCTCAAAGAGAGAGAAAGTCACTTAAAAACATGTTTATCTCTGGGTACGCAGATTCTCTCTACCTTTCCTGCGTGTACGCACTCCTATACATTAGACCTGCGTAGTAAATACGCTCTGTAAGTCAAGGGATGGGTGCGTACTCCTGTAAAGGTCAAAAGGCGCGAGTTTCATCTTTAAAAAAGTTACTTGTGGTCACTTCTAGAGCCTTCTAGAAGAGTGTTTGACGTGTATTGAGCGCCTCCAGATGGTTCATGCATCCCTATGATAGAGGAACTTATCCCATCAAGAGAGGAGCTACCCCATCCAAAAGAGGGAGTATCCCATTGATGTTGGAACTGAATAACTTCCTCTAGAGTACTATAAATACAGGCCTTGGGCCAAATGAGGGAAGGTTGAAAGCTGAACATTCTAAAGGGTAAATGCTGCTGGAATTAGGACTTCCATTGTTGACTTGTGAGGAGAGATCACTATCCTTCCTTGTTGCCATATTGGGAGTGGGTGAACTTGTCAAAGTAGAGGAAATCTCTTGTTGGACCCTGGAAGGAGCTTGCACAACACCAAGGCTCAGGTTGTAATGGTTCCTTTTTTGTTTACTTAATACAAATAAGTCCATTCTTCTCAATGATTTGTTGTTAATGAATTATTTCATATACTCCTTGGTCTAT
>APFE030443997.1:0-26880 GCA_000404065.3 Pinus taeda | reverse complement strand
CCCCTAGTTGAGAGGGAGTATTAAAATTGGAAACTAGGGCCCAATTCCACTTTGGATAGTTCTTTTGAAGAAGATAGTTGTGGAAATGATTTCCTCTTTCCGAGAGGACCAAAATCAACCTAAAGATCACTAAAATTGGATAAGGTAAAATATATTTTTTGAAGCAAGCCCACTCCTGTGTAACTCATCAAGGTCGGCTTGGGGTTAATATAACCAAGTTAAACTCCTCTTCCATGCCTATAAAAGGAAGTGTCCTCCCTCCTCATTGTACACATTCACATCTCATATTCTTCTCTTTGAAATTGAATTCTTCCCTAGGAGATCAAGTAGGTTGAGGAAGAGCATGCTTTTGGGTTAGTTATATGCACCCCTAAGGCAACCAAGTAGCAAAGGAGGCAAGATGTGGAATTTAGATTTGTTTTGGGTTTGTCTATTAGTCTCTTGTAGGGATGAGATGCTATAGGAAGGAAACCACGGGGTTCAATTCAGTTAACGAGATAGGTTGGGGCTGCTTTATATATAATCCCTCTTCTTCTGGTGGGACACAGCCCTAGGAGGCTAATCTAGCTAGGCCATAGGCCTCATTCCTCATGTTTGATGGGTGATATCATTCAGTAGGAAGCCACTAGTCTGAAGAGCTTAATCAAAGAAAGACATAAGGAAATTTATAGGCCTAGAAGGAGGTTTGATTGCACTAGATTGAAGCATCTTGCAAAAGGATAAGGGCCATAGTTATTGAGATCAAATCTTGGCTAATCTAGGCTCTATATTTACAATCCCTAACCACAGACATTTGACCACGAGATCCCTTATCTCATTGACTTGGTTTGAATGATCATTCTTGGACTATTTTTGGCTTATTCTATTAGGCAAAGGAGGCTAAATTAATTGATCTAGAACTGAGCTCCTTTAGGAGGATATTTTGTAGCCTCTTTATCTACTATTGATCTCTAGTTAGGGTAGAATTTGTCTTCTGCTGTTTGAAGGAAAAATTGCATACTTGTGTAGGAAATTTCCTTGTCATTTGGAAAATGGTACATGTCATCATTTTGGAAAGTCATTTCTAACTTTGGTTGTACTCTCCCTCTCTCTCTATCTTTCTCTGTTGAACATTCAATTATAGTAGTAAGAAGAATTGATAAAGGGTTTTCCCCATCTTGGGGGTTTTCCCTGGCTTGAGCTAGTTTCTGTGTCCTCTTGTCTTGGCTTGTCTTCAACATATGTTATTTATGATCTTTCATCAATTACTATCAATGTGATAAAGATTTATATGATTTTTAATGAAAGAAATAGAAGTGAACTTGGGCTTATGTGGAACATTGAAGTAATTGTCTTAAGTAAAGATCATGTTAATTGAAAATTAACATGTATTTTGGGAGTCCAATTCAAGGCTTCCGCCAAAGCTTCAATTGCAGGATTTATCTAGCTCTACGCACTTTCTAGGCACAAAGGAAGTTCATAGATCACATTTTTGTGCAGCTATAGTGGGTTGAAGGATATGGGGATTTGTAGAGAAATTGTCTACCTTGAGACTGGGATTTTGGAACCATTTTGTAGTGCTGAGCTAAGGAGAATTTGAGGGCTGAATTCCTTTATTTCTAATAGTGTGAAAAAGTCAGTGGGAAAAGCTTGCATAGGGGTTAGAGCAAGCAAAGTTTGGAGGAGTTAGGATTTGAGTAAGAAGGAATTTGTAGAGGAAGTTTTTGCAGCGATTTTAGGGGAACTTCAGTGGAGAATTTGGGCATACAACAATAGAACATTTCTTGTAGTACATACAACTAGCCAAAGAGGATAATTCACACTTCTTGGGGGATTTTGGTTCAAATAGAACTAACCCAAAGCATTTCTAGGTTTTTATGTGTTTGGTGAGAAGAGGCCATGACTATTTTTGCATAATGTTTTGGGAAATATTGAGGGAAAAATACTAATTCCATTCCAGCAGTTGTTGACATAATTTCTGGGTAGTTCATAGATTTTGTGGGGAGTCATTGCAACACTTGGGTCATTCAACTTCCACCTGGGTGAATAAGCCCAGATTCCATTGATCTCACTCATATGTACCCATTTCTCCAATTTTAGTGAAATGGCTCAACTATTTTTCCTTATTTTGTTGGCATACTAACTTATGTGTTTGATTTTTAATTTTGGCATTGTTATTCTTAATTCATAGCTATACATTTACTATTAACTCCCTAGTAGGAATATTACAGTGATATGAGAGCATGTTATTGGTCAGTTATGGGCACAGGAGAAGGTGATTCCACCCAGATATGGTGGGATAGTATTTCACAGAGGTAAAGACTGAGGGAGAAGAGGTCAAGGTAGAGGATTGGGTCCTAATCCTTTCTCAAACACTAAGTTAGAGAAAGCTAGGAAGTGTGAAGGCTGGGAGGAAGACCACATGGAGAACCAGGAGAACCATAAGTAACCCGAGAAGTGTGGAAAGGGGTTGACTCTAGAGTAGTTGGCAAGGAAAAAAAGTCACGATGGACATGCTAGCATAGTTGATGGGGGTGCATTTGCAAAACTAGTAGGGTCAAGCCAATAATGGGGAAGTTGGTTCCCAGACAGGAGAAGGTGTTAGGTTCCTATAATAATAGGGATCATAATTTTGAATTGGCTATGTTAAGTCTTGTAATATTGTACATAACTTTGCTTTGTTTGCAAATGTTTTCCATATTAAAAAATTAAAGGAGGGTATGTCCTAAAAGAATAATCAAAGGACCAAAAGAAATAAATATCAAAAAATATATAAAATATGAACCCCACCAAAAGAAATAAAAAGAAATTTTGGAAGTGTTGCACATTCAAATGCCACTATTCTTTGTTTACTTTTCCTTGGCAAATAACATTATGTGCAGCTTGTCCAAAATGCCACGATGCATGATGACAATACAATTTAATCTTGATTATTTATGCTTTTAAATTTGATGTCATGATAGTTAGTGAATAAAAATCTGACCAAACCATTTAATCTTGGCAGATCATTAGTTAGGTAGAGAATTAAGATGAGCTCATAAGTTTAATCTGAGCCATTGGAAGACATAATGTTATAAATAAGTTAGTTTGTTTATCAAAATAAAATAAAAGGGTCAACATGCTCAAATGCACCCAATAAAGGAAAGAAAAAATGTTAGTATAAGTTGGAGAGTAGGTAGAATGCTTTTTAAAAATCATAAGCATCCTTATGCTTAACAAAATATCATTTTTCTAACCCTTTCCAAATGAAAATCCATTTCCCTTGTTTAAAATCCCTCTCCCCTTACCCTAACCGATTTTCACCTTAAAGGACCCTTGTCCATCATTTAAATCCCTTTTCCCTTTGCTAACTCTGCATAATTCAGTTAAAACATGTAAAACCCACTTTTGCATGGTTTTAAAGCATAAAATAAAAAGTAGTCGTACCCCACTTTCCTTTCCACCCCTTGTTAATACATTTCCCCCACCTTATATGGTTAACTCCCCATGGCATTGATGTCCAACCCCACTTTATACTCTTCCTCACATATAAAAAGCCGGTCCACCGCCCAATCATGGATCACATCCAATGGTCCTCATGCATTATCGCATCCTCCCTATGATCGACATTCAAATCTAATGAAGGTTACAAAATGGGTGGCTTCATCCATCCCCTCCCTTGCCACGTGGCACCACCAGATCTTATCGCATCCCCCAGTCCTAAACCACCATATCGCCCTTTGCCATGCAATAAACCACTGGGCCATGTGATAAATCACCCAGTCTCCAAAGTATAAAACCCTCTCTATTCTGCTATTTTCCTATTCTCTATTAATATTGTGAATCAGACCAAAGGCCATCACCAACCATAAATAAAGCCCCTGTTATCGCTTGAACCCTTCCACAACCAAAATTCATGATTTCCAGGTAATTCTAAAATACCCACCTCCATCAATTAATTACTAGATTGATAAAATAATTAAAAGTAATGGCTTCCTAGAGAATTCTAAATGTAAACCCTCTTCAACCTCTAGCAGCAGATGTCGAACACCTACCCTTGGTTGATAAAGACTTAAAAATTGTTGACACTGTGACAGATTCCAACCTCTTTGAGCTCCACTGTTGGATCCATGAAAAATTCATTGACCAGGCAGATGATATTCATCTCTGGGATTCTAACCTTCCCAAGTATGCCTTTCCATAGACCTACCAATTCCATGAACTCATCAAACTATGCCAAATCAATTATTTTCCATCTAAAAGAGCCATAGTCACCCCTTCCCAAGAAGTCCTATTCACTATCAATGCTCAATCCATTAATCAAATACTACAGATTCAGCCACAACCAGAGGGAGTGCCTCTTTCCATTAAAACCCTCACTGAGCTTTACTTAAAGCTAGACTTTCCTAAAATGTCTCAAATCTTTTACACCTTCCTCCATGAAACAACTCAAATTCCTAAGAAAAACCCACCATACTTTGCTACCATGTTCCCAGAACAAACCAGGAAAATTGTAACCATGTTATCTTGTATTTTAGGATATTTTACTGATGAGCATGTAGATGAATCTATCCTGGGTTTCCTCTCTATATTTTTCCCAAGCCAGCCTCTGGGTATAACTTTCAACTTTTCCCAATTCCTATTAGATGCAATCCATGATCGACTAGTCAAGTTGCCTAAAGAAGGAGTGTTCAAATACTCCTCAGTTTTGTTCCATATGTTTTTGTATTTCCAATGAAAAAGGTTCGCAGTCAGCCTCCAAAAACTAGATACAGAGGGTAATCCCCAATCTATTGTCTTTTGGACATCGTTGATCAGAAAGGATCCCACGGAATCCAACTATAAATACTTCATTGATTCATTTGTTTATCCAATTGTTAATATGCTAAGCAATAGAGTTCAACCTAGAATCAATGAAGAGATAAAGAAGGTGTTACAGTTGTCAGATCAAAGTAAAACAGGAGACTGGTATTTATACCAAAATCATGTAAAGATCAGAGTGTATGGAAGCTAGCTAGTTCCATACAAGCTTCCCAAATACCTCCCAATGAGGATATTTTCTTTGGAATACGCCAGAGAAATGTTGAATTCTGATGAAATCCATTTCATTTCAGCTGAAAAGAAGACTTGGTTCAAGATTAAAAACCAAATAGGGCCTTTTATATGTAACAATATAAATGCTGGAAAGGAAGTAGATAAATATTTACAAGAGTTCAAGTTCAACAATAGTTTCAAAAGAATTATTATCCTTTAGGTGTCATAAGTAAATTAAGAGTCAAATTCAAATTGACCCCCTTCATCCACGAGTCAAAACCAGAAATTGAAAAGTATTCCAACCAGCCAGAGTGGTTGGAAAACACTCTTCAAGAGGTGGATAAGCAGGTTGATACTAGTTCCATCCTGCATACTCCAGACCCATAGGATAGAAATTCAAAAAGGGCTAGAGAAGAATGATCCTACTCAACTGAAACTACTTCTGATACAAAATTTAAGCTTGTGAGCGGAAATAAAATGAAGCTAAATCCAGTAATAGAGCATGAACAGATAATTGAAGTAGAAACATAGATTATCATCAATGATGATGCACCCTCAACACATGTAGAAGAAACACCTCTTCCATCATCTTCTTGTGCAAAAATCATTCAAAATCAGAATAATGCAAAAGTTTCATCCTCTAACAAAACAACGGAAAAAGAGAAAGATATCATGGAGAGGTACAAAGAGATTAAAATAAAAAATGAAGCATTAAAAGATTCTATATGTACACAATATTGGAAACAAACTCACAGTGATCAGAGTAGGTTGCTTTCATCTTTTGACCTCAAAACAAGGAAAATGCGGATGACTTTCTTACAGCCAGAGGTAAAGGCCCCAAGAACTTCAGAAGATTATAAGAAAACAACCTTTGAAATTCATGCCAAGGATGTGCATCCAATAAACTAGATTGAATTTCATAAACAGGCAGGAGAAATGCTACATTCAATTATGACACAAAAATCTCTAAGTGTCTAGAAATTGAAGAATTCTCTTGAAAATGTATAGTCACATTTGAAACTATAAAGGGCCTCATCACAAGTAAAGGATAACAGGATTAAGTCATTGGAATATTTGGTAATTGAAATTGGCTATAATCCAACCGATATCAAGGTAGTAGAAGAACTCATTAAGAAGAAAAATGCAGACATAATTGCACTCAAGGAATAGCTAAAGCTACCAACCACTGAGCATCCACAAACCAAGGAGGTTTTGGAGACACTTAATCAAAAGGATGAGATGATGAACTTAATCATACAGTGGACAACTCAACTAAGAGAAATGGATAAACTGGTACAGGAAACATAGGCTAGCAGAGAATTATTCCCTATTACTCCTATTCCCATAGGAGCTATAGCAGCAACAACATCAAAAAAACCAATATCCCATCCCACTAATGAGGCCAAGAAATTGATTGAAGCAATGGAATATATGTCCATTCAAACAACATAGATTAATAAGCTCAAGGAGAAAGTGACGATCTTAGAAGATGAAAAGAAATTAGCAGAAGTAATGCATCAAGTTGAGAAACAAAAAGCCAATAGATTGAATGACATGATCCACCAACTAGAAAACGAATTGTCACTAAAGGAGCCTTTGGCCCAAGCAAAGCAACAATTGTGCGCCAATATCATTAACTCAGTTAATGATATTTGGCCTTATATACAGGTAATATTTGAACCTAATGATTTTGTGAAAGAAGCCAGTGAGGCAATTCAAAGGGTAAAAGCAAATATTGGGGAGAAACCAGAGGAAGCCTCTAAAAAAATCAAATTTCTAAATTCTAAAAACAAGTATGAATTAGAGGATCTTGGGAAAACTGACAGAACAAAGACTATTCTAGAAGTGAAGAAAGTAATTTCCAAAAGAAATCTAATGATACAACTTGAGGAGAATGTCAAAACATGAAACTTGTGGTAAATAGGTTTTTTGACAAGTTTGAAGTATTGAGTTAGAAGGGTCTGCCTAATCCTTTGGTAATCAATGATAAACTGATGAAACATGAAGACCGTGATAAGGATATGAGAGAAGTATCCAAAGCAACTTCCAACAGTTCATCCATGAAAGGTGTGCCCACAAGAAATGTGCTCCTCCAGAGTTTAGAAAACTTCTTTTACCTCCAGCACGAGGTAAATCACCTTTTTGTGAACAAACCTACATTTGCCAAATATACAAAAGCAAATGAGACTTACTGAAGGATGACGAAAATAAAACTCCCAGATGAAGAGACATGGGAAAAATGGTGTGACTTACTATAAAGGATGAAAAAAAAATAATCAAGTGAAAGACTAGTAGGTGAAAGGAGCAGACAACGTGAAAGACAATAAGATGAAAGACATGCAGATGAAAGAAATAGTCTAGTAACAACAAGCAAATAAAAAAGGACAGATGTCAGTCGGTTAAACAGGTGTCCCTATCTTTTTGCATAAATATATTTATTTTCCTTAAATAAATCTTAGTTAGTTGACAGGATATTTTGTAAAGTTTTGTATAAATACTTCATCATTTGAAGTATAAAAGGTGGATTTCTGAATATTCTGTAGCTGACTGAACTATTACCTGAGGGTTATTGTACCAACTTCCAGTTGACAGGAAGAACAAGTTATAAAGAGACTTCTTTACATGATTCATGTGTTGAGCTATCTCATTGAAGCATAAATTTCAATTGTTCACGTTTCTTTCTAATTATTTCATAAACTTTCATGTGTTCTAAATTTAACTGTTATAATAGGAGTTTTACTATAGAATTTTCTTAAACATTACATTATGCTTTTAACTGTTATACATTTCTATGCTTTCTTATGATATCTAGTTTAGAGAATTCTTAATTTATCTCTGATCCCGATTGATTTTCTTCATCCTTCTTCAGTATCTCGTTTGAGGAATTCTTAATTTCTCCTTGATCCCCATTAAAAAATCATTTCACCATTCAGCCTTGAGATCTGATATAGCTCACCTATCTTTCCCTGTAATACTTCCTTTATAGTTTGTTGTTTGTTTTATTTTCAACATCATATTAACTCCATAGCCCAATGGAAATGGAAAAGTACCTATTCATCTAGATCATGAATTCCACCAACCAATCAAAACAATCCAATTAAGTAGACATAACTAGCCTAAAATCCATAAAAATAAACATAGTTAAATCATATAGAGAGAGCCCTCTCTGAGGTTAGGAAGGCTAAATCCTAAGCTCCAAAGTAGGTTTGTAGTTACCTTTGATATTTCTTTTTAATGCATTGAACAACTCTTGGAAATTTCGGAGTGATAACATAGTGGCGACCATACTGGGGAAATTAGTCCCTAGTTAAAATCAATCTTAAAGGAAACAATTTTCCTCATTATTTCACATTAAGGTTTTAAAGGGTTGTTTGAAATCATCATTATAGGTTAAAATTTTGGCTTCTAAAATAACATATTATACCAGGGCTCATCATGATCCACAACCTGCTATAATTGTTGATGATCCTAACAGAATTCTAAGAAAACCTAAAAAGGTAAAAATTCAAGGAAGGGTTAGTCAGTTAAACAAATTAAATTCACTTCCTAAAGAGTTATCAAGCTTAGAGGTACCGAATATGAAAATTTAGTCTATGATACTATAATAGATCCCAATTTTATTCAATTTATTGAATCAAAGAAGGATACTATACATCTTGATTTAGATCAACATGTTCTGGATACTTTTGACAAAATTGATCAGTTAACATCCACTTTGATAAGGCATATAGATGAAGCATATTTTCAACAGTTACTTGAATTAGCTGCCCTAACTGTTGCTACCCCTGAACACTCTACAGTATCTTCAGAAACTGTAAATGTAGTCTCATTCAGTACCACCTCACCTATAATATCCCCCACAATTCATTCCACAAAGCCATTCATACCTAAACTTCCTCTCCAACCTAACTTTTCAAGTTCATCTTCAAGCAACACTACTTCACCATCCAGTCAAGCTAAAATTTTAGCCATGGCAGATAGATATGCACCTTTGGCCTTACAAGCCCCTTTTACATGCTATGCCACAAGATTACCAAAGTAAAATTTTGCAGTTTGATGGTACTGGTCAGTATACTACTCAACAACATGTAAATAAAATGGAAGATTATTTTGAGTTACATGAAGTTGATGAGGCTGATGTACAAATGAGATTATTTCCACAAACACTAGCAGGAGATGTTAAAAATTGGTTTAAATCTTTACCTCCTAACCATATTTCTGATTTAGATGCTTTCCACCAATTGTTCATAAATAGGTGGGAAAGAAATAAAAACCCTCTCTAGATATTATCTAAATATGAGAACATAAGCAGATCTCCTAGTAAATCTATCCAGGATTACTGTACTAGGTTTAACAACATTTACAATGCAATCCCAATGAATGTTAGACCCCCACCAGACCTTGCCCTGATTAAGTTTCCAGATGGTTTTGATGCTGATATGTCCTATCAATTAAGAGAAAGAAACCCTGCAACTTTAGAACAAATGCAGAGTAATGTATTTAGTGTAGAAGCTAACTTATTGGCTAAAAGATCCAAGATGAGGAATGATAGGAGAGTTACCATTAAAGAAGAACCATCCACTTTAGATGTTAAGATTGATAGTTTAGCTAAAAGTGTATAAATGCTAATGCATATGTTAGAGAATATGGAAAGAAAGCCTTAGTGGTAAAATCAACAAGGACCCCAAATTAGGAACCCCAACTTTAGAAAAAATCCCAATACTGGAAAATCAAGAAAAGCTATACCCGATCAACAGGTTAGACCACCTTTCCAGGAAAATTAAGCTGAAAGTTCACAACAATGTGAAGAAGACAAGGACACCCAGATAAACTTGATGGGAGTAAAAAATGAGGATTCCATTTTTCTTACTCAGGAAGAACATGAATTGTACATGTTACAACAATTACAATTAGAGTATGGAGAGTCCTTTGACTACAAACAAGGCTATGGATTTTCTATCTATGAAGTTCATAAAAAATATAGCCTTAGAAGTAAAAAGAACACAAAAGTTCCTCCTAAGAAATAAGTCCAAACCCAAACTAAGAAAATAGTAGAAGCTCCTGTGAACAAGATCCTACAAATTCTACCTAGAGGAGCTCAAGAGGCTTCCAACCCAAAGACTGTGGACATAACATCAACTACAACTCAAACTTCAAATGCAACTCAATCTGAATTACCAAGTGCGGATAGAGAAGACAAGAATACACAAACCACAATTGCTAAGAATGAAATCATTCAATTAGGCAAATCTTAAATACCATTCAATATCAAAATTGAGATAGCCAAATTGGAAATACCAATTCCTTTAACAGAGCTAGTAAAAAATGAATCATACAAAGCACAAATCACTGAAACACTAAACATAGGTGAAGGCAAAGATGTTGTAAACCTTAATGATGATCAACCTGAGTTGTTATTTGGTCTAGAAGTAAATGGAAAACACTAACAAAGGTGTATCCCTCCATTCTATATTAGCTTAAATTTTCATGATAAAATCTTATATAATGCTATGTTGGATTCAAGAACATCTCATAACCTAATTCCTAAAGCAGTCATGGAAAGATTAAACCTAGACATCACCAGACCCTACAAGGACCCGTTCTCCTTTGATTCTAGTCAAGTCAAATGTCTTGGCATGATAAAAGATTTGTGTGTAACTCTAGTCCAGTGCCCAACAAAGATTATTGTTATGGATATAGTAGTTGCCGATATCCCACACAAGTATGGTATGTCATTATCTCGCTCATGGGGAGCAAAATTACAAGGGTCATTGCAATTAGACATGTCATATGCTACCATTTCTATATTTGGTCAGCAAAGAATGATTTACAGAGAGACCTTGATGAAATACATGGTAAGTAGTTCAAAAAGACCACAGAATTACCCTATTTATTCCATGCATTCTGATCTGGACTCATTTATCTTATATAATTCAGACAATGGTAAAGATAAAATCACAGTGGTAGAAGAAAAACACAAAGAAATTGATAGTGAAAACATAACACATGAATCTATGTGGCATTTATATTTTGATGGCTCTGTATATAGATTAGGATCAGGAGCTGGAGTATGGATCTACAATTTAGAAAATGATCATTTAGAAGGACATGCTTTCAGATTAAATTTCAAGTGCACTAACAACATGGCAGAATACGAAGCATTAGTGCTAGGCATTCAAATTGTAAGAAAATTGGGAGCTAAAAGAGTTTCCATCATGGGAGACTCGGAACTCATTATAAAACAAGTCAAGGGTGAGTACATTACCAATAACCCTATACTTAGTTGTTACAGAGAAACCATCCTAGACTTGATAAATTGTTTCCTTGAAACTGACTTTGTTATCATTCCAAGAAAGCAAAACATGTAAGCTCATATCTTAGCCACTTTTGCCAGCACATGCAGGTTACCCTTCCAGCCAAATCATCAGTACACAACTGAGGTAAGACATAGACCAACCATACCTGATAATTTAAGGTCTTGGCAATTTTTTTCACATGATAATCAAATTCATGATTTTATGATTTCTGAAGGAGAATTTCGAAATGGTAACATAGACACTGATTGTACATCAGATTACACCATAAACAATTAAATATATGTAAATAATGTAAACAAGCTAGAACCAACTAAATTCACCAAACTAGAAATAAAACAACTGGAGAGAGTTGAAATTGAGGAATTAATCAGTGATGAATCAAAAGTTTTGAACCTCAAAGACAACTTTTTGCCTAAGGGGTTAGCCCCACTAGAAGACCTCCTTGGCTCCAATGATGTCGTTAGAAAACCTAAAATGGAGCCTCTAAGGTTAGGTATAGAGGAGTGTAACATAAGAACAAAAGAAAATCCTAAGCTTATCAAGATATCCAAGACACTACCCCCAATTGAAAATCTAAAGTACATTAGCTTGTTTAAAGAATTCCAAGATGTCTTTGCCTGGAGTTATGAAGTCCTCAAGTCTTATGATACCAACATTATCCAGCATAACATACCAATTAAAGAAAATTAGAAACCCTTTAAGCAAAAGCTAAGGAGAATTAACCCTGTTCTTATGCCATTAATAGAGAAAGAAGTTAAAAGGATGTATGATGCTTAGACCATAGCACCCATCAGATATTTTGATTGGGTCTCTAATTAGTCCCCACTATAAAGAAAACAGGAGAAATGAAACTATGTGTTGATTTCATAAACTTGAACAAAGTATCACTGAAGGATAACTATCCCATCCCTAAAATGGATCACATTCTCCAGAGGGTAGTAGGGTCATCCATAATTTCATCACTTGATGGATTTTCTGGATACAATCAAATCCTAGTCCAACCTGAAGATCAAGAAAACACTGTGTTCACCTCTCCTTGAGGAACTTTCATGTATTTGAAAATTCCCTTTGGATTAATGAATGTTGGAGCAACATTCCAAAGAGCCATGGACATAGCCTTTGCGAAGGAAATCAATGACTTTTTAGTCATCTACCTAGACGATATTATAGTGTATTCGAAGTCAGATAATGAACATCTAGATCATCTAAGAAGAGTATTCATAAAATGCAGAAAGTTTGGCATATCCTTAAATCCTAAAAGATCACTTTTTGGATTAGAAGAAGGAAAACTCCTAGGACACATAATCTCAAAAGAGGGCATTAGAATTGATCCAGTTAGAATAGAAATAATCCTAAATATCAGTCATCCTACGAACATTAAAGAATTACAAGCATTCTTAGGTAAAATAAATTTTCTTAGAAGATTCATTTCTAACTTAGCAGAACTAATTAGAGATTTGAATAACATGTTAAAAAAGGGTTCAACACTTAAATATACAGTAGAGACTAAGCAGTCTTTTGAAGCAATCAAAGAAGCCCTTACTAAAACACCTGTCCTTATAAGTCCTAATTTTAACATAGATTTCCTAATTTTTTCATTTGCTTCAGAGCAAACTATTGCAGTAGTCTTGTTGCAAAAGAATGATGAGGGTTATGAACAACCCGTCGCTTTCTTCAGTAAAAATTTGAGACATGATACACTGAAGTATGATATAATGGAAAAGCAAGCTCTTGCTTTAGTGAAAGCCATAAAATATTTCAGAGTATATATCCTATACTCTCACATAATAGCATATGTTCCAAATCTAGTGGTAAAGGACATTCTAACTCAAAATGGGCCTGATGGAAAAAGAGGCAAATGGATTGCCACCATACTAGAATATGACATTGAGATCAAACCTACAAAATTGATTAAAGGCCAAGGGTTAACCAAACTCATAAATTTCATCGAACTGTCGAGCCTTAGACATAAATTTCATTGCTGCCATAGATGATCAGGAAGAGATGGTGACTCCACAAATTAGTGAAGATTTTATAGATTCACCCTAGTATGCAGACATTATATTGGTTTTACTCAACCTACAAGCTCCCCTGGTTTATCTAGAACTAAAAGTAGATTCCTAAAAATGAAAGCAAAAAAATATTGTATCTTAGACAATGTTTTATTTTGGAAAGATCATGGTGGAATCCTGTTAAATTGTTTGTTAAAAGATGAAGCTGACAAAGTCATGCAGGAATTTCATGCAGGAGATTGTTGGGGACACCTATACTGGAAAACAACTGTTGATAAGATTTTGAGGGCAGGTTTTTACTGGCCCACCCTTTTTCTAGATGTCAGAAAATATGTGACCTCCTATCACAAATGCCAAATATTTGAAGGGAAGAAGAAACTCTTAGCATTACCCGTCAAACATATTTCAATATAAATGCCTTTTCAACAATGGGGTTTAGACTTTATTAGGGAAATTCACCCACCCTCCTCTGCCAACATAAATAGATTTTGACAGCCACTGACTACTTCATCAAGTGGATAGAAGCCATCCCTTCTAGACAAGCCATAGATTCTGTCATTATTTCATTTCTTGAGAACAACATCCTTTCTAGATTTTGGTGCCCACAAAAGCTCATCACTGATAATGTTGTTGCCTTCAAATCTAAGAAAATGGTAGATTTTTGTAATTGATACCATATCATCCTAAGACATTCCATTGCCTATTACCCTCAAGGTAATGGACTTGTAGAATATTCAAACAAAAGCCTAGTCAAAATCATCAAGAAGTTGTTAGAAGATAACAAGAAAACCTGGAATAAAAGGTTGGTGAATGCCCTATGGGCAGACAGACTTACTACTAAGAAATCTATTGGTATATCTCCTTATCAATTGGTATATGTGATGGATGCTATTTTTCCATCCTCATTAGGAGTGCTAGTAATGAAAATGATTCAAGAGATGCAGGTTGAACCAAATGACATCCAAAGGAGGATAAACCATACAGTTAATTTGTAGAAAACTAGGGAATAAGTTTATATCAAATCCTAAGTAATTCAAGACAAAATCAAGAAGATTTTTGATCAGAAAACTAAAGCGGAAGATTTCTTCATAGGTGATCAAGTACTAAAATGGGATTCTAGAAGGGAAGATAAAGGAAAACATGGGAAATTTGACTTTCTCTGGAAAGGCCCATATATTATTTATGGTTACAGAGGAAACAATGCATTTTTCTTAAAAGAATTAGATGGGATAGAATTACAAAGTGTACCAGTCAATGGTCGAATGTTGAAGCACTATTTTTCACTAGAATAATCAGTAATTCATTTTTTCTATTCACTGTAAATACCATATAAAAGTTTAGATTGGAGTGGATGATTGTCTTATAAAGTTCAAGCCTGAAGAGGAAATCTTAAGATTTAAAAGATATAACATCATATGTTTGAATAAAGGAGATCACAAAAATCAGTTCCAGGTAAAGCACGATCAAGGTTCCAAGGCCAGTGATCAAAAAGTTCTTGACACCTCACATGAAGATGCCATCCCCAAGTGGAGTCACTGTGAGGTTCCCATAATAATAGGGATCATAATTTTGAATTGACTATGTTAGGTCTTGTAATATTGTACATACCTTTGATTTGTTTGCAAATGTTTTCCATATTAAAAAATGAAAAGAGGGTATGTCCTAAAAGAATAATGAAGGCACCAAAAGAAAGAAAGATATAAAAATATATAAAATATGAACCCTACCAAAAGAAACAAAAAGAAATTCTGAAAGTGTAGCACATTCAAATGCCACTACTCTTTGTTTACTTTTCCTTGGAAAATAAAATTGTGTGCAGCTTTTCCAAAATGCCACAATGCATGATGAACATACAATTTAATCTTGATTATTCATGCTTTTAAATTTCATGTCATGATAGTTAGTGAATAAATTAATGACCAAACCATTTAATCTTGGCAGATCATTAGCTAGGTAGAGAATTAAGATGAGATCATAAGTTTAATCTGAGCCATTGGAAGACATAAGGTTAGAAATAAGTTAGTTTGCTTATCAAAAGAAAATAAAAGGGTTAGCAGGCTCAAATGCACCCAATAAAGGAAAGAAAAAATGTTATTATAAATTGGAGGGTAGGTAGAATGATTTTTAAAAATCATAAGCATCCTTATGCTTAACAAAAATAACATTTTTCTAACCCTTCCCAAATGAAAATCCTCTTCCCTTGTTTAAAATCCCTTTCCCCTTACCCTAACCCATTTTCCCCTTAAAGGGCCCATGTCCATCATTTAAATCCCTTTTCCCTTTTCTAACTCTGCATAATTCAATTAAAACATGCAAAACCCACTTTTGCATGGATTTAAAGCATAAAATAAAAAGTAATCAGACCCCACTTTCCTTTTTCCCCTGCTTAATACATTTCCCCCACCTTATATGGTTAACTCCCCATGGTATTAATGTCCAACACCACTTCATACTCTTCCCCACATATAAAAAACCCATCCACCACCCAATCAAGGATCACATCCAATGGTCCTCATGCTTTATCGCATCCTCCCTACGACTGACGTTTAAAGCTAATGAAGGTTGCGAAATGGGTGGTTTCATCCACCCCCTCCCTTGCCACGTGGCGCCACCAGATCTTATCACATCCCTCAGTCCTAAACCAACATACCACCCTTTGACATGCGATAAACCGCCCAGTCTCCAAAGTATAAAACCCTCTCTATTCCACTATTTTCCTATTCTTTGTTAATATTGTGAAGTAGACCAAAAGCCATCTCCAAGTAGAAATAAAGCCCCTGATGTCACCCGAACCCTTCCACAACCAAAATTCACGATTTCCAGGTAATTCTAAAATACCCACCTCCATCAATTGAATACTAGATTGATAAAAGAATCAAAAGTAATGGCTTCCCAGAGAATTCTAAATGTAAACCCTCTTCAACCTCCAGTAGCAGATTTCGAACACCTACCCTTGGCCGATAAAGACTTCAAAATCATTGACACTATGACAGATTCCAACCTCTTGGAGCTCCACTGCTGGAGCCATGAAAAATTCATTGACCAGGCAGATGATATTCATCCCTGGGATTCTAACCTACCCAAGTATGCCTTTCCACAGATATACCAATTCCCTAAACTCATCAGACTGTGCCAAATCAATTATTTGCCAAATGAAAGATCCATAGTCACCCCTTTTGAAGAAATCATATTCACTATCAATGCACAATCCATTAATCAGATTCTATAGATTCAACCACAACCAAAGGGAGTTCCTCCTTCCATTGAAACCCTTACTGAGCTTTACCTAAAGCTAGACTTTCCAAACAGGACTCAAATCTTTCAGACCTTCCTCCTTGAAACAACTCAAATTCCTAAGAAAAACCCACCATACTCTGCTGCCATGTTCCCATAACAAACCAGGTAAATTGTAATCATGTTATGTTGTATTTTAGGCTATTTTACTGATGAGAATGTAGATGAATCCATCCTAGGTTTCTTTTCTATCTTTTCCCCAGGCCAGCCTCCCACTATAACTTTCAACTTTGCCCAACTCCTAGCAGATGCAATCTGTGATCAGCTAGTCAAGCTGCCTGAAGGAGTGTTCAAATACTCCTCAGTTTTGTTCCATATGTTTTTGTATTTCCAATTAGAAAGGTTGGCAGTTAGCCTCTAAAAACTGGACACAGAGGGTAATCCCCAATCTGTTCTATTTTGGACATCCTTGACCAGAAAGGATCCCACAAAATCCAACTATAAAGACTTCATTGATTCATTTGTTTATCCAATTGTTAATATGCTAAGAAGTAGCATTCAGTCTAGAATAAGTGAAGAGATAAAGAAGGTGTTACAGTTGTCAGATTAAAGTAAAATAGGAGACTGGTATTTATACCAAAATCATACAGAGATTAGAGTGTATGGAAGCCAACTAGTTCCATACAAGCTTCCCAAATACCTCCCAATGAGGATATTTTCTTTGGAATACACCAGACAAATCTTGAATTCTGATGAAATCCATTTCCTTTCAGCTAGAAAGAAGACCAAGTTTGAGATTAAAAACCAAATAGGGTCTTTTATATGTAACAATAGAAATGCTAGAAAGGAAGCAGATAAATATTTACAAGAGTTTAAGTTCAGCGGCAGTTTCAAATGGAATTATGATCCTTTAGCTGTCATAAGTAAATTAAGAGTCAAATTGAAACTGATCCCCTTCATCCATGAGTCAAAACCAGAAATTGAAAAGTATTCCAACCAGTCAGAGTCGTTGGAAAACACTCTTTAGGAGGTGGATAAGAAGGTTGATACTAGTTCCACCTTGCATACTCCAGACCCACATGACAGAAATTCAAAAAGGGCTAGAGAAGAAGGACCCTACTCAGCTGAAACTACTTCTGATACAAAATTTAAGCTTGTGATCATAAATAAAACCAAGCTAAATCTAGTAATAGAGCATGAACAGACAATTGGAGTAGAAATAGAGATTATCATTAGGGGTGATGCACCATCAACACATGTAGAAGAAACATCTCTGCCCTCATCTTCCAGTGCATAGATAATTCAAAATCAAGATAATGCAAAAGTTTCATCATCTAGCAAAATAGTGGAGAAAGAGAAAGATATCATGGAGAGGTACAAAGAGATTAAAATAAAAAATGAAGCATGAAAAGCTGCTATATGTACACAATATTGGAAACAAACTCCCGGTGATCAGAGTAGGTTGCTTTCAACTTTTGACCTCAAAACAAGGAAAACGCAAATGACTTTCCTACAACCAGAGCTAAAGGCCCCAGGAACTTCAGAAGATTATAATAAAACAACCTTTGAAATCCATGCCAAGGATGTGCATCCAATCGACCAGATTGAATTTCATAAACAAGTAGGAGAAATGTTGTATTCAACCATGACACAAAAATCTCTAAGTGTCCAGAAATTGAGGATTTCTCTTGAAACTGTACAATCACAGTTAAAACTGAAAAGGGCATCATCACAAGCAGAGGACAACAAGATTAAGTCACTGGAAGATTTGGTAATTGAAATTGGCTATAATCCAACCAACATCAAGGCAGCAGAAGAACTCATTAAAAAGAAAAATGCAGACATAGTTGCACTCAAGAAACAATTAAAGCTGCCAACCACTGAGCATACACAAACCAAGGAGGTTTTGGAGAAACTTAATCAAAAGGATGAGATGATGAAGTTAATCATCTAGTTGACAACTCAACTAAGAGAAATGGAGACAAAAATGGATAAAATGGTACAAGAAAAATAGGCTAACAGAGAAGTAGTCCCCATTACTGCTATTCCCATAGGAGCTACAACAACAACAACATCAGAAAAACCAACAACCCATCCCACTGATGAAGCCAACAAATTGATTAAAGGAATGGAAGAAATATCCATTTAAACAACACAGAGTAATAATCTCAAGGAGCAAGTGAAGAGATTAGAAGATGAAAAGAAATTAGCAAAAGTAATGCATCAAGCTAAGAAACAAAAAGCCAATAGATTGAATGACGGGATCCACTAGTTAGAAAGAGAATTGTCACTAAAGGAGCCTTTGGCCCAAGCAAAGCAACATTTGTGGGCCAGTATAATTAACTTAGATAATGATATTTGGCCTTCTATACATGTAATATTTGAACATAATGATTTGGTAAAAGAAGCTAGTGAGGCAATTCAAAGGGTAAAAGCAGATCTTCGGGAGAAACCAGAGGAAGCCTCTAAAATAATAAAATTTATAAATTATAGAAACAATTATGACTTAGAAGATCTTGGGATAACTGACAGGACAAAGACTATTATAGAAGTTAAGAAAGTTATTTCCAAAATAAATTTGATGATACAACTTGAGGAGAAATGCCAAAACATGAAACTTGTAGTAAATAGGTTTTTTGACAAGTTTGAAGTATTGAGACAGAAGGGTTTTCCTAATCCTTTGGTAATCAATGATAAACTGATGAAACATGAAGACTATGATAAGAATATGAGAGAAGTAGCCAAAGAAACTTCCAACAGTTCATCCATGAAAGGTGTGCCCACAGGAAAGGTGCTCCTCTAGACTTTATAAAACTTCTTTTACCTCCAGCATGAGGTAAATCACCTTTTTGTGAACAAGCCTACATTTTCAAAATATACAGAAACAGATGAGATGTACCAGAGGATGATGAAAACCAAACTGCCAAATGAAGAGACATAGGAAAAATGGTGTGACTTACTATAAAGGATGAAAAAAGAGAATCAGGTGAAAGGAGAAGATAGCGTGAAAGAAAATCAGATGAAAGACACGTAGATGAAAGAAACAAAGTAGTAACAACAAATAAATAAAAAGGGACAGATGTCAGTCAGTTAAATAGTTGTCACTATATTTTTGCATAAAGATATTTATTTTCCTTAAATAAATCCTAGTCAGTTGACAGGATATTTTGTAAAGTTTTGTATAAATACCTCATCATTTGAAGTATCAGAGGTGGATTTCTAAATATTTATGTAGCTGAATGATCTATTACCTGAGGGTTATTGTACCAACTTCCAGTTGATAGACATAACAATTTATAAAGAGACTTCTTTACAGGATTCATGTGTTGAGCTATTTCAGTGAAGTATAAATTTCAATTGTTCATGTTTCTTTCTTAGTATTTCATAAACTTTCATGCATTCCAAATTTAAATGTTATAACAGGAGTATTATTGCAGAATTTACTTAAACATTATACTCTACTTTTAGCTGTTATACATTTCTATGTTTTCTTGTGATATCTAGTTTAGAGAATTCTTAATTTCCCTCTAATCTTGATTTATTTTCTTCATCCTTCTTCAGTATCTGGTTGAGGAATTCTTAATTTCTCCTTGATCCTGATTAAAAAATAATTTCACCATTCAGCCTTGAGATCTGATATAGCTCACCTATCTTTCCCTGTAATACTTCCTTTATAGTTTGTTGATTGTTCTGTTTTCAAAGTCAGATTGACTCCATAGCCCAATGGAAATGGAAAAGCACCTATTCATCTAGATCATGAATTCCACCAAACAATCAGAACCAATCCAATTAGGTAGGCATAACTAGCTTAAAATCCATAAAAATAAACATAGTTAAATCATATAGAGAGAGCCCTCTCTGAGGTTAGGAAGGATATATCCTAAGCTCCAAAGTAGGTTTGTAGTTACCTCTAATATTTCTTTTTAATGCATTAAACAACCGCTGGAAATTTCGGAGTGATAACAAAAGGAATCCACACACATGTACGCATAACCCAACATAACAACACCCATGCATATGGCCAGTCTAGATGCCCTACCATGCCTCAGTTTATGGATGAACCTAAGAGGGAGAGAGAGCGAAATGAATTTGCAGATTTGTTGGGATATTTCTTAGATGGGATCAATGAATATGATGCGTTGAACCCCAAGCTCAGGAGGGATCTATAATTTCGAGAGTTTTTTCACCTGAAGGAGAAGCATAGAACTAGAGCTAGGACATCATATAAAGGGGGGCAACAAAACCAAGATACATAGGAGTTGGTGGGGAAGATCATCCTTCCTAACTTTGATGGGTCAGCTAGGAGCCAGGGTGTGGATACAAAAGCTAGAAACTTACCTCTAGTTGAACCCCATGTGAGAGACATATGTGATTAGGTTCACAACCTTTCACTTGTATGGAGATGTGCATGAGTGGTGGTACCATGGGTTGGTTACGTTAGGGAATGCCATCATCGCTCTTACATAAAGTTCTTAAGGAGGCTTATAGAGAGATTTGAAAAAAAGGACCCAAATTTGAACTTCTGAGAGTTATAAAATATGTAGAATATAAGTAGTGTTGAGGCATACATGACAAAGTTTAAGAGGTTCACTGTGATGGTTTATGACATTAAGAGGCAAGTGTAATCATACTATTTATTGAGGGGTTGTCATAACCCTTGCGTGGATGGGTGAGGACTTATAGGTGAATATATCTATAAGATGTTATTACCCAAACTAGGGACAAGCTTAATGCAATCCCTAATGCTGGAGCACCAAGGCCTCTCAAAACCACCTTTCCTCAGAGGGCTAGGGACACTCGACCTCCATAGGGAGAGTTAGCAAGATGAGGGAAACTTGATGATGAGACCATAATGGATCTCTAGAGAAGGAAGATTTGTTTCACCTGTTAGGATCCATGGGCCTCAGGAGAAAGATGTACTAAGGGCGAATGGTGTCGTTAGAGGATAAGATGAGCCTCAGGGAACAGGAGGAGACGTGGGCTTTATAGTCCCCACTAGCGGTGACATTGCTTCACTCATGGGGGTTTTGAAATATTTGGCATTGCGAATATGGGGCACTATTCAAGGGAAACGTGTGTTTGTGCTAGTAGACATTGGGGCCACCCATAATTTCATTGATGCACAAATGGTAGAGTGGATATGGATACCCACACAACCCTTTGAAGGATTTTTTAGTATTGGTATCAGTGAACCAGACAATGTAGTATACAAGATATGTCCCCAAGTTGATCTTGACTATGGGGAATTATTTAGTCACCAATCACTTCTTCATATTGAATGTACCAAACACCAACATGGTGATGGGTGTCTAGTGGTTATACTCTCTTGGGCATGGCACTAAAAATTATAGGGCATTAGCATTAGGGGAATTTTGAGGTCTAAAATGGGTCTCCTAAGAAAATGTATAACCAAATTAAACTTTGTAAGAACCAATAGGATTCAAGATGATGATGTCAACCATGGGGGTTGATTCACCATTTTTGGAGTAGAAAAGTAAAAAGATTGAAAAATATTAAAATAATAAAACTACTTTCTCAACTCGTATTTTCAACTTATATCCCTAAGGTTTTACTCAAATTGTGAGTAGGAGTACTCATTGGATGAAAAATTTAATTCTTCATCCAAGGAGTACCCATGTTGCAAACTTTTGATGGACCTTGTTAACGAAAAATTATAAATACATGAAAAAGCGTGATTGGAATCACATTTTTCATGTATTTCTCATTTTTCATGCAACAAAGTTCATCAAAAGTATGCAGCATAGGTACTCTTTGGATGAGGAATCAAATTCTACATCCAACGAGTGTTTCCACTCGAAATTTGAGTAATTCCATAGGGAGATAAGTTGAAAATACGAGTTGAAAAAATAGTTTTTTCTTTTTTCTCTCTAAAATTTGATGATGTAATCTAATCTTATTTTATTATTTCCACTATTATTTTATAATTTCCTTAGGAGGCCCATTTTAGACCTCAAAATTCCCCTAATGAGATGGAGTTTATGGGGCTTGATGGGAAGCTGGTTATGTTCAGAGACATGTAGTCTTATCCTCCATAAATAATGTTAACTAACCAAATCGAGGAAGATTTACAATATGGGGATATAGCATGGGAAATGGAGCTGAATATTTCAAATACAAGGACCCAAGCATGATAGCCACACTTGGATATTCTAACAATGCTAGAGAGCCAGCAAGGGGTTTTTGGAGACGTTCCACCAGACCGTCCACTAGACAGAGGCTTTGAGCACATAATTGACCTGGAGGAGGGGCTCACATTATCATCACTACACCCTATCAGCATTCCAAGGATTACCAACATGAGATTGAGTGATCCATATAGGGGTTGTATTAGGCCAAGTTCAAGCCTCTTTACTTCTTCAGTGGTGCTGGTGAAGAAGAAGAATGAAAATCTGCACGTGCATAATTTACAAGGCCCTAGACAACAAGACACTGAAGATCCGATACCCCATTCTGTGCATTGATAGGTTTTTGGAAGAGCTTAAAGGATCTAATTAATTCTCTATTATCGATTTGTGTTCAAGGTACCTTTAGATTTGGGTGAGAGAGTAGGACATCCTAAAGACAATGTTCAAATGCCACCATGGGCATTTCAAGTTTTTGGTTATGTCCTTTGGGTTAACCAACGCCAAAGCTACCTTCTAGCCTCACATGAACCATGTGTTTCACAAGTATTTGCATAGATACGTGCTAGTATTC
Source organism: Pinus taeda (assembly GCA_000404065.3). Lineage (NCBI taxonomy): Eukaryota > Viridiplantae > Streptophyta > Pinopsida > Pinales > Pinaceae > Pinus > Pinus taeda. The sequence continues at coordinate 3,608 of APFE030443997.1, read as the reverse complement.
TTTAATGACATCCTAATATATAGACCCACTTGAGAGGAGCACTTATGACACTTGGAGGAGATGATGTGCATCTTAGAGGAGTAGTAGTTGTATGCCAAGATGTCCAAGTGTGAGTTTAGCCTAACATAGATTCTATACTTGGGCCATGTGAGGAGTGGATGGAGTGTGGGGACATCTAGAGAAGCTCCAAGCCATTGTGGATTGGCCTACCCTCGAAAACATGAAAGCGTTGTGAGGATTCTTGGGTTTATGCACCTACTACAAACAATTTGTGATGGGGTTTTCATTGCTAAAAGCACCCTCCATAAATCTCACAAAAATGGGTGCATTTGATTGGACATATGTGGCATAGGAGGATTTTGAGCTCTTCAAGATAGTGATGAATTCTTACTTAGCCTTGGCATTACCAGATTTTTCATAGCCCTTTGTATTGGAGTGTGATGCATCAGGCGATGGAATTGGGGAATTATTGATGCATGGAGGGCATCCAATATCATTTGATAGCCAAAAAATTTAGGAGTATCAGAGGGTGTACTCTATATATGACAAGGATATGTGGCCATCATGCATGAATTGGCCAATTTCTGGCATTTTTTGGTGGGTAACAAGTTTAGAGTAAAGAAAGATCATAACAGTTTGAAGTTTTTCTGGGAGCATAAAAAACTCAACAATAGACAACATAAGTTGATCAAGAAGATCCACACATATTACTTTTAGATAGAGTATGTCAAGAGTAAGCATAATGTAGTGGAAAGTGCACTTTTCAGGAAGCCTGTTGCTCTCTCTCTCATGGAAATCACTCAATATTGGAGGGCGTAGCTTTTGGTGGAGTAATCCAAGAATCAATATGCATGTGAGCTCTTGGATGGCTCATTTAGGGATGATAGGCACAAGGTTATGGACGAGGTGATATATTATAAGAACAAAATGTGCCAGGATTATAGCTGTAGGGAGAAGATCATTCACACATTGTAGGACATCTGGTGTTTCTCAAAAATTTCTAGACTATTAGGGAGTGATTCACTTGAAAGGGCCTCAAGGGGGATGTTTTGAGGTAGGTGTAGGAGTGAAACACCTACTAGAGGAATAAGGGGGAGCACACACATCCAACCTAGTTACTCTAACCTATCCTTATTCTAGAGCAGAAGTGGGAGAATATTTTTATGGATTTCATCACTGGAATCCCAGTTTTTTAGGGGCAAGATTGCATCTATGTTGTGGTGGATAGATTGACTAAGTTTTCCTACATTTTCACTATTCTAGCTAGGTACTCGGCCTCACGTGTGGTTGAACTCTTTTTCATGGAGGTGTTCAGATTGCATGGTCTTCCTAAGACTATCATCAATGGTAGGGATAATAGGTTCATGCGGGGTTTCTGGTAGGATCTCTTTAAATTAGTGGGGATCGACAGCACACCCAGTACTAGTTATCATCCATAGATCGACGACTAGACACAGATCGTAAACAAGTGGCTAGAAGGATACTTGAGGAACTATGTGACATGGAAACAACAAACGTTGGTGAGCTAATTGCACCTTGGGAAGTATTGCTACAACACCATCGACCATATGTCTATTGGTATGTCACCTTTCCACACTCTTTATGGTTATGATGATTTGTGTTTTTTCGACATGGTGTTTGGAGATAATTAGACCCCAGGGGCTAGATATTGGATCCAGGAGAGAAAAGAGATCTTTAGGTCTCTTATGGATAACATGCAGACTGCACAAAACTAGAAAAATATTTGTGTAGATCGACATAGAGTTTAGAGGTAGTTTAAGGTTAGGGACTTGGTCTACTTGTGCCTCCAACTATAAAGATATCTAATCTCAAGAAAAAGGGGGCTAAGAAGCTTAATCCTCTCTTCTATGAACCATACAGGGTGAATAGGCATGTAGGAGAAGTAGCATATGATTTGGATCTTCCACTCAAGATCAACATGCATAATGTGTTCCATGTTTCATGCCTAAAAAGGGCCCTAGGACAACAGGTTGCAACTATTATAGAGTTACCACCATTGGATGATGAGGGGAACTTGATATTTATTCTAGAGGTTTTTTTAGAGGTATGAGAGAGGAATATATGTAACAAGGTCATCACAGAGTTCCTTTCTAGATGGAAGGACTTACTTAAGGAGGAAGCTACATGGGAGGATGAAAAAGTGTTACAACATTGTCATGCGGAAAGAGTTATGTTTGCGGACAAACCTAACCTCCCTAGGAGTCTAAGACTCTCTAGTGACAAACAAACCAAACAAGAGCAATCCTTCTCTAAATATACATTATTCTATGAGAGACCAAGTGTTTTCTGATCTTACCTTAGGTCCAACGCTTGTTGTAGCAGTCCAGCCTTGCTGATCCAGATGAGCTCCTCCTTCACTTTAAGACCTGCATACACTAACAAAGCAAACGATTACATAACACCTGAATATTTCATAAAACAAAGCATATTCATCACATAGACCAAGGAGTACATGAAATAATTCATTAACAACAAATCATTGAGAAGAATGGACTTATTTGTATTAAGGAAACAAAAAATGAACCATTACAACCTGAGCCTTGGTGTTGTGCAAGCTCCTCCCAGGGTCCAACAAGAGATTTCCTCTACTTTGACAAGCTCACCCACTCCCAATATGGCAACAAGGAAGGATAGTGATCTCTCCTCACAAGTCAACAATGGAAGTCCTAATTCCAGCAGCATTTACCCTTTAGAATGTTCAGCTTTCAACCTCCCCCTCCTCTGGCCCAATGCCTGTATTTATAGTATTCTAGAGGAGGTTATTCAGTTCCAACATCAATGGGATACTCCCTCTTTTGGATGGGGTAGCTCCTCTCTTTATGGGATAAGTTCCTTTATCATAGGGATGCATGAACCATCTGGAGGCGCTCAATACACGTCAAACACTCTTCTAGAAGGCTCTAGAAGTGACCACAAGTAACTTTTTTAAGATGAAAATCACGCCTTTTGACCTTTACAGGGGTACGCACCCAACCTTTAGCTTCTTACAGAGCGTACAAGTACAAAGGTACAATGAGTTTGGGATGCGTACACGCAGGCAAGGTAGAGAGAACCTGCGTACCCAGAGATAAACATGTTTTTAAGTGACTTTCTCTCTTTTTGAAGTTTGACATGAAGAGCAGAGGTATGAGGCTTGACAAGGAGGACAATATGACTATTGATGGAGCCATATTAACTGCAGATAGCCATGGTGACAAATTTCAGTATAACAGATTTCCTTCTAAAGTACGAAGCCTATAATAGACAAGGGTGTTAAATCATATAGGAAGGGTGAAGTACTTTATCATTTCGAGGATCATCTTGTGGAGAGCCTGGTCAGAACCTGCAATTTTCAACACAAAATACATGTATAAAATCATATCATTGCTGAGGTAGGCATTCCCATACTCAGATCAAAACTTTAACTATTGGACTAACTATTCTGGTACAAGAATGATTTCATGATACATCATAATTATAGACTCGTGTAGACACAGTATGGGCGCAGCCATCTATTTATGATGGTCTACAACATAATGAATACAAAACTCCTCGCAGCCTGGATGGTGGAAACTAGATCCAGGGTCTTCATTTCTGCTCCCCGAATT